>OMLP01046272.1:37326-48248 GCA_900302685.1 Spondyliosoma cantharus
TTGTGTGAATAACCGGATGCTGCTTAAATTTCGTTGTACACTGTGCAATGACAACAAAAGGTTTCTGATTCTGATCTTTCAGGGTTGTTGCGTTACATGAAGGATTTTATAGGTTTATTCATGTTGACTAGCCCATAGGTGCGGCCATACGGCTGCTACTTATCTGAAAGTATGTGATGTTTAAGTAGAAAAGAGGCACAGGGGCTTATGGATATGGAAATTCATCGAAACACACGTCATATACATCAGCGTAGATAAAAGCCAATTAGGGCAAAGTCCTGACATCATGAAGGTGGGTCTAGACTTTCGCAGTACCTGGAGAGCAATCTATCTATCTATCTATTGTTTAAGAGTAGTGGTTTCATCCAATACTGAGTGAGGACATTCAAGCCAGACCAGACATTCTCTGGCTAGACGTGGTTTCGCTGCTATTCATATGCTAATTAGAGTCATTAACACCTCCGCAAGCTCCACATACGTCATGGTTTGTTTCCGCTGCCGAAAATTAGGGAGATTTGCGGGTGTTTATGGGAACGAAAAGATAAGAGTAGCTCATGTTACAATAACGGTTCCTTTTGAAACTGCATAAAAGTGCTCTCAAAAGAACCCAAGTTAAAACTAAACTGAAATATGATATTTGATATAAACTGTATTTTTCCACCAACCGGAAGGTGGGAAGGGTTTACAGTGAATGAATAGGTTTTCTCACGTGTCGTCATCAGCCACCGGTTCGGGGTCCTTCACAGTGCCCTGGATGGACTCCAGGGCGGTGGAGTAGAGGACTTTCCCTCCTCTCCTGCTGTCCATTCGGCTTCCTCTGCTCAGCGGCTTCCGGTCCAAAACGTGAATCCCGAGCAGGAGACTGTAGTCCATGATCTTAAAGCTCTCCAGGACCTGCCAAGAGATTTTAAGAAGCAGTTGAACTAAAATATCAATTTGAAAAGTGAACAATACAAGTTTAAAGCAACAAAGTGAGTAAGACAACAGCTGTGTCCTCCTTTGCGGGTTGAAGCCGCAGCAAGCGGACAAAGGCTTGTGAGTGAGAAATGCCGTTTAGACGCTGGAGCAGCTAGCCATGCTAGCAGCAAACAAATATTGGAATTGAATCGGAAATTGCCATGAAATTTAATACAGATGTTCATGGTCCTTGTACCAAAAACGACTACATAGGTCGATAGCCAGTGACTCAAAACTACATATATGACTGTTGAAGAGTGCTAGAGACAGGTGTAGGCTTATGAGACCTTTGTCATATGGACAATGTTGTCAACTGAACAGTTCGGTTAGGTTAGTTACTAAAACTGTATGGTTAGGAACGCTAACGTAACGTAAGTCAAGTACGTTACATAACTCAAAATAAGTCGATGCTGACCTTTGGTTTCACTCTTGACACAAACAGCAGTCTACTGAGTGAAAGTCCTGCTGTGACTGAACCATCCATTCATCTAACTTCTTCTATGTGCGCACCTTATTGCTCCTATGCCATCTCATCTGACTTCCCCTTTTGCTCCTTTCATAATTACAACGTCCACTAGACTAATTAGTCCAATACCCGCTAAATGTATGACATTCCCATCAGCCACAGCAGTATGACGGCGTATGTGCATGACCTCTGACCTCCGTGTGATGCAGGGCAAGATGAAAGTGAATTTCCCCCATGATGGTGAGTTTGTCACAGCCATTCATTGTTTTGGCGTATCACGTCACCTTCTAATTATTTCTTAACTCTGCGATGTATGTACTTTTTTAAACCGCCCAAAGCAAACTTTCCCTAAACAAGCTGTAGGCTGACCGCTCCATCACAAAAGCAGGCCCCGTGTTATGAGACTAAACCTGGATTTGCAAACCAAGAGCACAACATATGTAAGCCCCAATCCCGCTGACCAAACACTGATGTCATGAGGTAACTCCCATAAACAAAGAGGCCCTAGTACTAACACTAACAGAGGCTATAAAAAAGAGGCTCGGTAATCGCACATTACCTCCCCGACAGGCCAGTTTGTTCTCCACAGTCCAGCTGCTCAAGCCTGATCATATGAGTCAGGTGCTTTTTTGCTCTGCCGGTGCTAATCCTCCATCAAGTGGCCACTGTTGTTTCACACTGATGAAAATAACAGGCCAGCGCTAATGAGGTCATCATAACAGCTCGAGACTGAGCGGGGAGACTGTGGCTCATTGAAGTGGGCTGTCAGGAGTTGCATAATGTTCTGCCATAAAAACCGTCTCCGCTTAGTACAAGCTGTGTTGTCGAAAGATTTAAACCCACTGTGAGCGTTCTGAGCGCTGAAACAATAAGAGAGAAAAAAATGTGCAGCAATTCCGTATGTGAGAATTCTTCGTCATACTACTGTAAATTAAATGTCTTTGGGTTTGAACTACTGGTCAGACTAAAGTAAACATTTGGAAACATCACCATTGGATCTTCAAATGTCTGATTGACATTTTTCATCTAGAGGAAATTATTGATAAATTAATTAGAAATGAAACAAATCATCAGTTTCAGCCCTTGTGTGTTACTCCAAAATAACATAATAATACAATTTTTTTTAACATTTTAAAATCATGCAAACAAACTACTACGACACTGTCTCTACACCTGCAGAATTCCTAACGCGCCAAAGGTTGGTGATATCAGCTGGCCACTCTGTATATTGAACACTGCAATTCAAAGCAATATACATGGAGAGCTACTGTCCAGATTCACTGCAGATATTCATGGTCCCATGGCTGCTCCCCAGAGGATGAACAAATGGCAAATTATATATTTTTAATTAACACTCAAGACCATCACTCATTAGGCTAGGCTATTTTATTCTGTCCAGCAATATATTAAATATTTTTGCCTTCAGACTTTTAAACAAACAGATACAAGAACTTTGTGTGCACCTACCCGGCAGTCCCTCTGTAGGGTCTTAATCAGGGCGCTGTAGGTGTCCGCGTCAAAGTGCAGGCCCTCGTGCATCTCCTGAAAGTCCAGGTCTTTGAACGTGGGCGAGGATTTGGTGCGCTCTTTCCGTGAGGCGCGGCGCTTGTACGAGGACCCCTTCAGGTCGTACTTGTAGTGCATCTTCATGGCGCGCGGCAGCACATTGTTCATCACCACCACGCGGACGGTGATGCCGCTGCACTGGATGCAGTAAAGGCCGTAGAACTTCGGCAGCAGCGTCCTCGGGTTCTGATTCAGATTCTGCAACAACGAAGACAAAGCAGGTTCCAATTTAGCATAAAGCGGTGTTTAATAGAAAACATTGCTATTGATTTTCTTGTTATCAAGTCAAACCATGAAGTGTTATAGAGAAGCCTGAATTATTTTTCGTACATACTTATTCGGGATAACAACATGGTTTTAAGATGTGTGTAAGAACATTATATATGTATAAAAAAAGATTTATTCCAATTCCTGAAAACAAGCAAACAACAAAAACAGAACCTGCAACTTATAAATAAATAACCGTAACACGGGCTGGTCCCACAGCTGAATAGCAGGTTGCTTGTAAAATACGAACAACACATGCGCAAACAGGAAAAACTGTGTTGTTGGTGCGTCACCACAGAACCCGTCCAAAAATAAGGTGGAGGTCGGAGGGGAATACCAACCAGCTGCATGTAAATAGAAGCTTAAGGGCAGCCACATTACTGCAGCAAATGTAAACGTGTTCTCTGATATGTGGCCACATCCAGATGTTTCTCAGTAACCTGGACCTGATCTATAAGAATTCACTTAGGGATGCTCTTTAAATCAAACTGTCTTCGCTCCCTTGCAAAAGTGAAGAAGACTTACTTGTATAATATCTATTAAGAGACTCTCTTCTTCTTGCAGCAAAGTGTGTGAGGAACCTTTAAGAGCAACTCTAAGTGACCACATGAATTATCACATGTACAGTATAGTGTAGAGTGCGACGGTCAGACTCAATCTACAGTACATCCTTCCTTGATATCTCCATTTGCAATTAAACTTGTGAACAAGTTTTCTCTAACCATACAGATAGGGATGGAATGATAAAACATGTGACAAAAGAAAAAAAAAAACAATGGGAAAAGGGAGGAAATTCTGCTGCTGGTTGGGGAGGCATACATCAGAGAAAACATGCAGCATGAGAAGGGGAATTCACGTAGTACCACAACGACAACCACAGACAAAAAAGATGCGAGGTGCAAGAACAAATCATGTCTTTTCCCACACTGAGGAATGCAAAAAAATACACCTTGAGATAACAGCTTTTTACAAGGGAGCTGCAGAAAAGTACTCATTTAAAGCAGCTACACAGAACTTTCCTTTTTGTTGACTCTGGCGCCCCCTGTGGACAAAAGTGATGTGCGCACGACTGCCTCGTGTCTACAGATCTTGATCTGTCTAGCTAGCGCATGCTTTTGTTTTGAAAGTGAGTGAGAGGAAGATGCAACATATTTAAAATTCTATTTTTCTTTTTTAAACACTGATGCATAATGATGAGGTAATATATCTATGTATGGCTCTGTATAATTAATAATGATGCCAAATATTAAAGTTTGTTTTAGTGCCGGATGACCAGACTACAGAGCGGCTTCTATCCTCAGGTTGTGAGACTCCTCAATTCGTCCTCAGCACTCCCTCGGCAAAGATTTTTTCATGACTTCCCCAGCCCTGGTAAGTCGGATTCCGATGGTGTTCATGTAAGTGTAGCAAGAGTTTGAGGACAGAGCTCACCATGTAGTAACCAGGGAGTAGCTTCTGCAGGAACTCGGCCTCTTTATGCTGCACCGTCTTAATGATGAACTCATCGTCGCTGGTGAGGTAGAACCAGGAACTGCTGGCACCGGGGTTGGACAGCTCGATCAGAGGCTCATTACAGATGGAGTACTGAAATTCAGAATGATGCAACAGAGTCTTAGCAAGTGTTGCAATCAAACCAGCCGACCAGAACAGCCGCCACATCCTGTTGAATCATCATGACACTGATGTGAATCTCCATACTCACCAGGTAGTCGTCTGGTTTGATGCCAAACAGCTCTCTGAAGTAGCGAAAGGCCAGCGGTGCATACGTTTTCAGACGGAAATCCGGGAAGTGATGTGCTGGAGTCAGGTTGCTGCCCTCGCTGGAGAACATAGTCGAGTTAGGATGAGAAAACAAAACAGTGGCTGTTTGCAACATGCTGTAGGGCTTTTTTCACAGATGCTTTGACATGTCGCAGTAGGAAAAGGGCAAAGTGTAAGTTATCAAATGAATGACGGCTGAATTCCATTTAGCTGCTTCAGGTTCAGGTTCCCTGGTATATCGGTTCACATCATATGGTCATGGCTTACTGGAACTATTTTGACGATCTGTGTTGTTCCTACTGTGACAAATGTCTTCTGAGAAAAAAGGCTTTTGCAGAACTTAAGCAATTTCCCACCAATCCACTAGTAATGAGGCCGCATATCTTCAGAAGCGACTTTTCTGAACGTTGCTACAGATCTGTATGCTGCCACACCTGTATTTTAAGTTAAGTTAAAGCTATATTAAATAATTAATAGTACTTTATTTTACGGGTCTCATAGTCCCCTAGTATTTCCTTAATCATTTGGGTGAACTGATCCTTTAAAATAGTTAATCTGAAATTGGTTTTGAATATCTGCATTAGCTAAAAGTGTAGAAAAGAGTGTGTACCTGGGCAGGAAGACGCTCTCCACCACAGAGAAGTCCTGCATGAGAACATCTCTGTCTGGTTTGGAGCTGAGGTTTCCCACAGCGTAGCCGATACCCAGCTGGATGGCTCCTTTCAGGGCAGAAGCTGTGGGCTAACAAACCATAACAGGGAGGAAGAAAACATATTCATTTCGAAGAAGAACTCAACTAGTTCTTCTATTTACAGTTACCCAACCTATTACCAATTTCTATAGAAATATCTATCAAAATCTTGAGTAGTAGCTTTACTGCTTTAAGTCATCCGCCTTGTCTGTTAGCATGATACCTAAACAAGACTAATGCCGTGCCAGCAGCTCAGTGAGACAGACGCGTAGTGGCGATTTGAGTTAACACCAGCATTCTAACATCTGTCAATGCTAACACGCTGATGTTTAGCAGGTAATATTTAGCCGACCAGGTCTACTATCTTGGCTGATCAAATAATTTTTCTGAAAAAAAGCACAAAATGAAAAATGAGGTTGCTCCACTCATTGTACACTGGATATACAAGATAAAACAAAGGGTTTATCAAACAAGTTGTGACACTGGTTTGCATGCTAACTTTTGTTTAGTGGCAGGAATCTGATTACTTCTGCAGGTAAATCAAAGTATAAAATAAGCTGAAATATTGACCCGATGATGGAGGTGGAATGAAAAGTAAAGGGATCATCAGAGATGGTGGAAAGTGGGGGGAACATGAATGTTTTTAACACATTTCATGGAAAGCCAGCCAATAGTTGTAAAGACGATTTCACTTAGGACACAAAAAACTTAACCTCATGGTGGAAAAATCAGGTGATATCAAAGTAATTTATACTTTGGGAACATGAGCATACAAATTTCATGGAAATCCGTCTGGCTGTTGCTGAGCCACAACAAACCACAGATGTCAACCTGATGGTGGAATAAGAGGAAAAGTCATGAGGACTCTGGAGACGATTGCAAATAGCAATCAAATTCATGGCACTTTGCCCAGTAGTGGTTAAGATTATTTCAGTTTGGACCTGAGTGGTGGACCGGTTAACATTGACGTTGCCCGGTGTTTACCACATTTGTGGTAATTCATCAATTTCTGTATTTATTATAGAGAATTGTTGAAATAAACCATTTACTTGAATTAAACTGTTCTGATGTCATTAGGATGCACTGAAATCTCTCTGTAAGCCAAAAAAGCTGAAGATGATCAACCAAATCATCTTGTCCATCACCCTTCTTCTCCCTTCAACAAACACTTCTAGTTTGATATCAGCAGTAATAGTAACCACGAGTATCACTGCCTTCCCAATAGAGGATGTTTAACATAGTTCTTTCCTCGAAAAGAATCGGATAACTAATATTGACGTCTGCTTACCTTTTTATGATCCTTTGACACTTTAGAGGTTTTGGTTCCTGTTCCCATACTGTCAGCGCTGGAAGTTGACATCTTTCGGACAGAGAGAACTTGATCAGAGGGAAGCGCAGATGTCCTTCCTCCAGCTGTGACGCTGAGTTCCTTTTTTCCCCTCAGTGATGAGCGACCCGACGCAGTGATTTACCTTGAATGGGCTTTATCGGAACTGCATTTTCCAGCTACGCCACTCCTGCAGATGAGGTAGAGAGAAAAGGAGTCAAACAGTGCGAGGCGTGTGTGTGAATGTCAATGAAAAGCCACAGGTTGCATTAACATGACAAGGCTTACAACAATCTCTGTCAGTTCCTTTCTCTGTTTGCGTCTTTCCTGCGTATTACAGAGACTTGCTACAGGTCTGAAGGGTCACTGGTGTTTTGTGAGTCCTGAGCTCCAGAGTGCCTCACAACAACCCTTAATCCTTATTAAGAAGGGTTGGAAAACCATTACAACATACCCAGTTCCCCCCTGTTTTATAACAGTACGCAAAGGTGACTCAGTGTTTTTCTCACTTACTTACTGAATATAACCCTTAATTCCCTTGAAGAAATGAAAGTGGTGACCAAAGCAGACAAACACAACAAAATACAGGAAGTGCTGCACTTGATTAAGGAGTAGCTGTGGTGAATGCTGTTGCATAAAAATGTAGAATCCAGTTGAAAACATGAACCCATCATACATTTACAGGAGGATTGATTGACTTAAATTGGAGTTTCTCAACATTTTGGTATTCTAACCTTTTGGAAGCACAGGAGCTGCTCCAGAAATGTTCACACATAGTATTACACATATCCAGAACATTATATTTGTATTTAAAATGTATGAAAGTAATATATTCTGACTGTATACTCCTACTTTATGTCACATTGAACTGTGAATAACGTAGAAATGATCAGGATGCAATAACCTCCTCTCGATTATGGATTAATGGATCACAAAACAAACACTGCCACAACAATGAGTTGCAATTAGCAGCATTTTTGTGCTGGAACAGATTAGGCATTCAGCACTCCAATAATGATTAAAAAAGCTGGAGAGACCAACATGCCAGTGGATTAGTCATTCTTACATCAATCCGGCAAATCCAAAAAAGTGCATCCAGAGAGGAATAGTTGAAAGTAACCAGATGAACCAATATTTGCAAAAATCAGATCTATTCATTTTGGTCTGTAAATAAAGAAACATTTAGGGAAATAAAAAAACAAATGCTAAATATTACTCCCCACAAAAAAGCAGCAACATGAAGACTTTTTACTGAAGCATAAAACCTGAACTTTATAATGCCAACATGCCAACCTTCTTGTAATTCTCTGTATTTGAACATTCAATTATGTGTGTTTAAATTATATTTAAACACAGAGTGCACCACTGCCATGCATTGTAGTTCCTCACCGCAGCTGTTCCATATATTCACCACTGCAACAGAACAACAATGATTTTCCTGTCATTAGTCTGAGCCTTTGTTGCCTGAACATGCAGATTCATCTAGAATTATATTAACTTTATCTCATTTTAAAGAGTCACTGGTATTTTCAGGTAGTAATTTATTTTCTGTTTAAATCTACCAAATATTTTCAGGTAGTAATTTATTTTCTGTTTAAATCTACCAAATCTAATTTTTGGGCTTTCGGTGCAACAAACAGTGGGTTAGTTGGTTCTTGAAGAAGGTTTGCTCACAACCTGTAAGTCATACAAGTGTATGATGAAGCATGAATTTATATGTGGTTTTCACCATAATATATCATGTAATATGATTTTATTTCATACATTTCCAATGCAACATCACCTATCCTAAATTGTGAGTCAATTGCCAAAGATGATTAATTTGGCCTTAATTCAGAAATGGTTTATTATAAATTATCAATATGTATCAATACATACACCATCAATGTACAAAATAAACAATAATGGGCCTAACCCTGAGCCTTGAGGAACTCAACAAGTAACCTTAAATAATTTTGAATTTCTATTATTTATCTGTACATACTGATACTTATGTTTCAAGTAGCTGTACAGAGGTTAATGAAGTGGCCTGACATACTTCAGTAAAAAATCATGTTTTTTCCGTTTCTTTTAAGGCTACATACTTGCTCCAATGATGCAGACATTAACTTGTGAAACAAAAAAAAAATTACCTTCCTGTGAAAACTTTTTTTTGTGTATTAAGTGCACTTGCAAGCTCCAGCACAGATCCTGACAGACAAGCCCCTGTTTATTTTAAGTACTGCCTCAGGAAGTGGTATTGTGGTCTGACTTGAATGAAACTGTTTCATAAGCATCATGATAAGAGAGCACAAGGACTTTTCTTGCAGTTCTCCTGGTTGTTTGCATATTTTAAATTCATAAATACACTTTGGGATTTAGAGTAGTGAATGGTGTTAATTATATGTGTGTGTCTTTGACAGGTAATTTCAGGCTTTCTCTTGAGCCCTGTACATATTGAAAACACACAGAGTGATGTAACAGCACAATGTGTACATGGCGTGGTGGGTTAAGCATTTGTAAGTGCATTAGATTAGGCTTTTACATAATTAGGAAGATTAGATGTATAGCTTACTGTTCAAAGCATTGATACAAATACATTCTTAATCCGTCCAATTGCTGACTAATAACACTCATCACAATCAGATTGCAAAGCAATTAATAAATAAAATACCAAAATAATTGTCCAATCATTGACAAGTAATCGTATACTTTAGGTGTATAAGAGAAAATGTGTATTTTTATATATTATGTAATGCTTAATCTACTTAAACAAGTAGCTTGAATTATTTTGCATAAGCTTTAGTTTTCATGTGTTTCATGAAAAGTGATTATCTTCATAACAATGATACACATTCTTGTTGACGTCAAACGATCTCTAAGAGGCACTATGTGGGCACTTAAGACCCAAACAATAATACCAGTTATCAACACAGATATTATACTTAACATTGACATTTGATAACAGTAGAACTGTCACAATGTTCTTGCAGACATAGAATGCAATTCTGTGCTTTTTGTTCTTAAAATGACAGCTGTACATATAGCTCTGGCTATATGTATCACCAAGTTAAAGACTTGTTATGTAAGGGTTTGTGCTTCACCCCCAATTTCTGCTGGATACGTGTCTGCTGCGCTACAGCTCCGCCACGCCAGCGGAGGTGATAGGTTTCACTTTAGTCTATGTGTTAATTTCCACCAGGTCCTCTGCGCTGCGTATCTGGTCCATCCCGGCTGGTGGATGCCAGAGCACGATTCAGCTGAATTTAGCACCAAGCAGACAGAAAGTCAAGCACGGAAACAATATGACATCAGCGACGCCAGCTGTCTACCGGACTGCGCTGTAGCAGACTCAAAACACAACCGGTGGGGATTGCCGGACGGTGGAGCAAAACCGGAAATTTGGGGTCAGGATTTAAAGAATTTATACATTCCATGTATGTTTTTCACAAAAGTTGGTGCAAACCCATTCAGCACATGTAGAGATGGATCACGTGATAAGGAAAAAAAAGACCTGCTTTCGTTGCCTGAGGAAAGGTCAAAGCAGGCTCAGCCAGTCATCATCATAAAGACGACTATAGAGGTTGACTGTGAAAGCAATGTATTAAGACCCACATTTAATGTTTTTGTTCTGCAGCGACCTCTAGTGGCCATAGCAGTTATAACAGCATCAGAGGAGGAAATCACATGAAGTAGTATAAAGCGCCCGGTATACTCGCCATTGCCGACATGTCGCGCGACAACGTGACGTCACGGGAGCGCCGTAACTATATATACTTGCGCATGGTGGTCGCGGCACTAGTTGCAGTCTTCTCCTGAACAAAGGTGTCGCAACTGAGGAAAGGCTACCGACTTTGCTATTTCTACGCACTAGAAGAAGAAGACAGACACCACTTACGTAAAACCAC
>OMLP01046272.1:48268-62212 GCA_900302685.1 Spondyliosoma cantharus
TTAATGCCCTCCTCCCAGCCAATCAGAATCAAGCATTCTTAAACGAAGTAGAATAAATGGGAATACCTCCAACCCCCACAGCTCTAACTGTTTCTTCAGATACTTTCAAATGTGAAGAGTTTGTTGGTTTCAATGTGGAGCAAGAGAAGCTCCTGTGTCTACCAGGAATGACATTAATTCACATTTATCATTTAATTAGCTCTATTGGTTATACTGTGGGGCTGTTGGGTCTTCTATCTGGTTGCTTGATGGAGGTGCCTTGAGCAGAGTACGTGGGGCTGCCTTGTTTGGGTGTTTTCTTAAGGCCCGTGTATACTAGCCGCTCTCGACCTGACGCGCGACAACGTGAAGTCAAAATGACGTAGATCTCGCTGGCGTGCCAGGATTTAAGCGCCTGGTATACTCGCCATTGCCGACCTGTCGCATGACAACCTGACATCACAGGAGCACCGTAACTATGTAGACTTGTGCGTGGTGTTTGCGGCACCTGAACAGAGGTGTTGCAACTGAGGAAAGGCTACCGACTGCTATTTCTACGCACTAGAAGAAGAAGACAGACAGCACTTACATAAAACCACGGTTTATTAGCAAACAGATAAACAATAAGATAACACTTAACAATAAAATAAGCAATAAGGTGCATTAAAATGTGCATCAAAGTGCACACATTCATCGCGGGTGCTCCTGGGTGTGCTCTAACATGCTCGGAAAGCTTGCCCTCGAACTCGTCCATCTTCCTGTTTCCAGTTTGGCGCGCTCAGCTGAAAAAAAATGAGTGGTGCGCGACCTGGCACGACTGGCCTTAAATCCTGGCGCGCCAGCGAGATCTATGTCATTTTGACGTCACGTTGTCGCGCGACAGTTCGAGAGCGGCTAGTATACACGGGCCTTTAGGGCCGGTCACGCCAGGTCGCAATGAATGTGTGAACTTTGATGCACATTTTAATGCACCTTAGTGCCTATCACCACGCACAAGTATATATATAGTTACGGCGCTCCCGTGACATCATGTTGTCGCGCGACAGGTCGGCAATGGCGAGTATACCGGCCGCTTTACTCAATGACCTGGCTCACCACAAAAGAAGCAATTCTCATGGTTAGAGAAAAGTGGCCTGTGGCTTTGCTCAGGGTATGAGGGCCAGCGTCTTTGGCGCCCCCTCTCTTTTTGGAAGCTTCCTCTGCCAGTGTGTCCTCCTCTGGTTGTTCCGCCTGTGTAGTGAGACACTTGAGAAACCATTAGCATTTCATGCATTCTGCGTTTTCTTGTTGGAAACCCACTCTTCTTCTTCTACCTGGTTTCATCTCAGGTCTTGGGTATTCAAAAATCTAGTCATCATCATTGCTATCAACACTAGGTTCTTTTATCTCTCTTACAGGATAAAGGCTTTTTATTTTGACCGTTTTTCTTGGTTTTAGTGTTTCTACAGGACTGTCCGGCTTAATCTTAGTCTGAGTTGTGTTTTTTTTCTTCTTCTTCTTCTAATTGAGCTATTAGCTTTTTATTTTGATCTGTAAGAGAAACTATTTTAGATTCTGCATTACGGTGGCTACTTTCATCTCTCCAAAGTTTGAGGGAGGCGAAATACTTATTTCTATCTGGGAGAGTACTCATTTTCTCCCTTAAATTTTCGAATCATATAATCTAACTTAACCCAATTTAAACCCATGTTGCAACAAATGACAGACAAACAACAAACAAAAGCTAGCGTTACCATAACTATCATGCATGTACTTCACAGGACCAGTTAAAGCTCTCTCAGACCTTCTACTGAAACAACTTCCCATTTTCCCATTCCCCAAAACAGAATCACAGGACTTTATACCTGATCGTTTCCAAATAAAACAAAACAAAACAAAACCACAGGAATTTCAACACTGATCTTTCCTATCAGAACAACAGAATCACAGGAATTTAGACCTTATCATTTCTAACATAACAAACAAAACAAAACAAAAGTATCACAGGAGTTCAGACCTGATATTTTCTATCTAAACCGACAGAATCACAGGATCTTTAAAACCAACAGAATCACAGGACCTTAAACCTGATCTAATCTATCATGCATATTTGATGTTAAGTAGGTTGTTAACCCCCAGACACTTGGCCTTTAGGAGAGCAAACCATCCTAAGTAGGGACTAGGAAAACACAAGCAATTCCACATTCCCAAAGGAGACAAAATGACAGGTTCAAAGAATAGGAAAACAAAAGACAGGAAGGGAGGGGGGCACTGTGGAGAGTGTGAAATCAGCTCATCACAACTGATCACATCAGTTTGATCATATTTAACATAGTGATCAAATCGGGTCTAGACGTCCTTTGATTAGCTAGTTGGCGCAAATGTCTTTCGGCAGGGTGATAGGAGAAAGACAGGAATGACCATTTTAGGTCTGGAGGTCAAAGGGCTCTTCCCCGATGTTACTCAAAATGTGTATTTTCTTCCTCATAAGCTATAGGCACTTCAAGTGTAACAGAATATTGGTCCATTGATGTCTTAAGGCCAGAACTCTAAACAAACATGAAATTTGGAGCAGATTCTACCATGTATGGTGGAGTTATAGCAATTTCTTGATTCATGGTGCCACATCGGCCTTCACCATGCTGCCACAGCCACGCCCTTCAGCGAAATCTCACAACGTACATCATCAAGGTGTTAAGTGTTTTCTCACCATGTTTGAGGTAGATTTGAGCATCCGACCAGAAGGAGGAGATCACTCCTTAGAAAATGTGATTTGTTGCTGCCAGTAGGGGGCACTATGACTGCAACTGAATATTGGCATGTAAATCTGTTCAGGCCAGGACTCTTATGAAATGTGAAGTGCAGATTCGACCATGTACAGTCAAGTCAGAGCAACAACTTTTATGCCAAACAATCAATATTCATTGTCCTGCCATAGCCACAACCTTCAGCAGCAGCTCAAGCTTTTAATAACTTTAATCACAAAGTTGTTCCTCTGCCAAAATTTTAAGTCAATTGGGTTAAAGCTGTAAATCTTAAAGACACATGCAAATGGCTGACTTCCTGTCGGTTTTAGAGCCTTTTTTGTAGGTCTCAGTGTGATACTTATGTGTACCAAATCTCATTCACAGAGCGAGCCAAAACCTTTAAAAAAAAAAAAAAAATGAGCTCTAAATTCAAATTGGCTGACTTCCTGCTGGGTTATGGTCATGACACCAAGAGACTTTTTTGTAGGTCTCGCTAAGATACACATGGTGAAAGTAGTCCCAGGGGCTGCGTTTTGGGGGTGCTATTCGCTTAGAATCATCAAAGAGAATAAAAACTCCTTGCATTTCCAGAGGATCCTTTTTAATTAGATGCAGAGATTTGGTCAGAAGAAAAACATACAGATCCTTAAAGTCAGCCATTCGTGTCAAATTCAACTTCATTGCCAATACACAAATCAAATGTCTAAACCATCACAGTTACTGTATAGAGTGTAGTGGCAGCACTTAAAGTGATAGTTCGGGTTTTTTGAAGTGGGGTCATATAAAGTACATATCTATAGTCGTTCTGTTCTCTACCGTTATTGCCGATCAGCGCAGCCTCAGTTTGGAGAAGCAGAGAGCCGAAGCAGATTTTAACCACCTAAAACAAGGCCCACCTAAAAAAATCTATATCAGTTCAAATGTATGTTCACACCAAAATTGTTCACAAAATTCACACCGCTTTACATCGCCATCAGACTGCCCTTTCTTTTGGCACCACATTTTCTCTGTGTGTAAGTGCACAACAGGTGATCTGCGTGAATACGGTGCGAGGCCCAGTTGCGCTAATGCGTAGGGATACAGAGGTTCTACAGTTGAGAAAATGTAGTGCCAAAAGAAAGGGCGATCTGACGGTGATGTACAGCGGTGTGAATTTTCTCTATACAACGCACACTTGAACTGATATAGATTTTTTTTAGGTGGGCCTTGTTTTAGATTAGATTAGATTTAGGTTAAAATTTGCTTTGCATCTGGACTCCATTCACTGCAGTACAAAGCTGAGTGTCTGGGCTGGACTGGCTCTCTGCTTCTCCAAACTGAGGCTGCACTGATCGGCAATTATGGTAGAGAACAGACCGAACAGTTATGTACTTTATATGACCCCACTTCAAAAAACCCGAACTATCTCTTTAAGCACTAGCTACAGTCCTCTGTCAGCCATGTGAGCTCCAGCATGTCAGGATCCAAAGATCCAAGTAAATTTGTGGCCAGCACAACGGGGAAACAATAGTGGACTGTGGATAGACATTATGAAAACAAAGCGTGACCACAAAGCCACGCTGTTCCTCTCTCTGCATGCTGTTTTTTGGTCAGGCATGTTTGGAGCTCTCACATGTGCAAAAGAACAATCTGGTATTGTAGCTCACAAGGTGTCAGATCTGTAACACATAGCATGGCAGAGGGGGTGTGTCCTGTTTTAACCTGTTGATCACAGAGTCAGGTGACCAGGGCTGTGACCGGACTGAGCCCTATTCCAGATGCTTCACAGAGAGAAATGGGTCAGAGTAAATAGTTGATGACGCCCCTGACCTGATTCACAATCGTAATCTTTTGTCTTTCTAATTCAAAATAACAGCATTAAACAATTATGTTTGACATCACTCAGAGTGAGAAGGGACCATTGAAAAGGTCATCATTTGGACTGTTGAGTGGATATGTGCATATTCTGGTCTATTCTCTCTTATAAATTATGTTTACATACAATCGGAGTAAATGTAACTGCTTCATTATGGATTTCCATTGAAAAGAGAACACAGCTCACCCGTCTCCTCCAGCAGCTTGCTTGTTGTGGGGAAGCCCTGTGAGTCGATTACTGAGTGCAGTGTTGATTGCTGAGTTCCCCAGCTCAAGGATGAAAATGTATGATTATTACTCCATGGAAATGCAATCAAAGTTCATGTGTGTCTTGCCTACCAGTTTATAACAGTTATTATCGAGAGCTGACAGGGAAAGGAACGGAAGTGAGCATTTCTGACTGCACTCAGTAATCGACTCGTCAGGGCTTCCCTACAACGAGCAAGCTGCTGCAGGAGAGTGGTGAGTTTTGTTCTCTTTTCAATAGAAATCCTTCAAAGCTAGCAGATGGTTGATGTCTCAAACTATGTGCTGGGACCCTATTTGTACTGTTGCTGAAGTTTGGTGCTGTTCTGAGCATTATTTGTGGCTATGAGTGGCTTTTTGATGGTGGTTTCTTGTTGGAGGCATAGACTGCAGTGTATTGTTGTCGTGTGGTCTTTTCTGAGGATGCTAAAAGCTAGCAGTCGGCAAACTTGATCTCTTGAGGAGGGGTCTTACTCGGTGTCACTGTGTGTTAGACCATGGATTAAATTTACACCGGAATATATCTCCTTAAGGCTTTGGTTAATTTTTCAAGTCAAGAAATCTTGTTCAATGTTTGAAATCAGTGTTCAATACCTATTTACCCAAGACAACCACGTCCCCCTAACTTAGCCAAGAGCTTTGTGTTGCTACCACTTCCAGTGATAGTGGGTGGCCTTTATCTTCTGGTGTCCTTGCTGCAGAATGTATTCAGTGAGTTCTATAATACTCTTTCTCTAACATCATTCCATCAGTAACTGAACTGGACAACACAATTTGGATGTTGATTCTTGCTATGCCTTCAGGGACCGACCGCAGTGGAGCTGCCCTCATACAGCTGCAATACAATTTTTGTATTCTGGGGATGATAAAGAAGTATCCTGTAATGCTGTTTAGAAGTTGTCTTCTTTCATAAATGGAGTGTAAATGGTGAAATCAGTGTAAACAGTGTGTTCAAACAGCTGCTAACTGTTGGCAGGTAAGACTTTAGCACTTGACCAAAAAAAGCTGAGCTGCTGTTTTTAACTGTCTCAACAACATCAAATGTTGGATAGCTTTTTTTATTTATTTATTTTATTGTTTTTGAATGAACTGAATAACTCCAAACAGAAATCCTACTTTTCAGCCCCCCACACCAAATCATCAATGTCACTGAAAGTACCCTTTGTCTATCCACAAACATAAAGCCTATTGCCAGGAGTAAAGGTGTCATAATTGATTCAGATCTTTCATTAAAACCACATATCAAAAAAGCTGTCCAGTCCTGCATTATGCATTTAAGAACCATGTCCAAAATCAAAGCAACGCTGTCACAGTCCGACCTGGAAGAACTTACTCATGCACTGGTCTTTTCTCCACTGGACTACTGCAACTCCCTCCTGTCCAGCATCAACCAAAAGTCTCTCCTGCCTCCAACTCGTTCAGAATGGACAGCTCGGCTGTTACTGGTTCTAACAGATCACATCACATCACTCCTATCCTGGCTTGTCCTAACTGGCTTTTAGAATTGAGTCTAAAGTTTCACTGATTCCTTCTGAGTTACATAGTAAAATTCTATCCCCATATGAGCCTATTCCCAGCCTTAGCTCCTCATGTGGGGTCCTCCTGGTCGTTCCAAAGTCAAGACTCTAAACTAAAGATAACCGCTTCTGCCATCGAGGCCCCTCATCTCTGGAACGACCTACCCAAGGAGATAAGACTTGCAGAATCAGTTACTTCTTTTAATTCACTTCTTAAAACCCACATTTATAAACTTGTTTTTTTGTGAAATCACCCTTTTTAAACTCAATTTTCATCGTTCCATCTTTCATTCCTTTTACTGCCCTTTGACTGTTTATCTGTTTTTTTTGTGACCGTCCTTTAACACTTTTATTTGTTGTCCTTATGTACTTATTGTCCTTTTTAGTTCTTTTTACTGCTCATAATCTTTGTATCTGTTTCTTAGTTCCTCTGGTGTGATGTTGTCTTCTTATCATCCTTTATTGTTTTTATTCTTTTAAATATTTCTATATTTGCATTTATTTTTTTAATTATTTATTTGTTTTTTCTTCTCTCTTGCTTTTCTGTGATTTTGTTTCTTTTCTCCTTTTACTTCTCATGACTCATATTTACATTTTCTGTCCTTAACTCACCTTAGACTGGACCTTGTGTTTGGCTGAACTGTTTATTCTGTCATATTGTCTTCCTGAGTTTCCTGCTTTTGCTTGATTGTCAAAGCACTTTGTAAACTCTGTTCTGTAAATTAAACTGAATTATTATTATAATGAAATAACTTCATGTTTTGATTTAATGCTGAATTTAAGGCAAGGCATCAGGACGATGTTGACACCAGGTCTGATCAGGCTCTTTTTGTACTTTTGTTTCAAGCAATTTTTCTTGTCCATCCTGTTTGAAATGCTTTACCAGCAGTCAACTAATGCAGTCTATGCACAAAAAATCTTTACGGAAATGATTGAAGGATAAAGTACAGCTAGATAAAACAAATGCAATATTATGTTCTGCAGCAAGTACTCATCTCATGAAGAGTTTGATGTTGAGTTTGTGTTGAACTTGTTTCATTTAACTTTATAATTGTTCTGAAGAAGGTGCTATTTACCTGCACTGTGCAGAGAGGTGGCCCTGTCTCTTATGAATTATGTCTGTATATTACTAGAATGTTCATATATTGATTTCATAATCATGTTGTTAATGGCTGCCTGGATTATGTTCAAATACAACCTTTCTTTGAGTTAATATAGTGTACCATGCTGGAGTCACAGGGTTTGCCTCCAGACCAGTCTGTGGTAACATTTAGGCAAAAAAGTACTAGGTTAAGATCAGGAGAAGATTGCTGTTTTGATTAAATTTCAATTAAAAGATCTCTTCTGCCTCCATTCACTTCTAGTTTCTTCTGTATAAAAAGCAGACCATGATCTTTCCCAAACCTTTATCCAGTGGAGCCTCAACATAACCCTGAAACAGCTGAGTATTGCTGCGGTTACTGTGAGTGGGTGGTGATTTCAAGATTTCCTATTTTGTTAAGACAAAGGAGTCAGGCTGCGCTGTAAGTGAACATTTCACTGATGCATTTACTGGACTGTAGCTTTACCGGCCATCTGACAGGGGACCGCCTGAGCCCCTCAAAAGTAATACATATGAATGTCCCTTAATAATGTTGGCCCCAAATGCTTTGATTAGTCCACTAAGGGTCATGCTTAAAAAAACTGGCCTTTATTCTGATTCCCTCACTGCTCGTTATTGTGGTGAAGGTGTCATCATCAGGTGTATTATTGCGTGAAGACAATTTGGAGGTTTCATGCTCGTGATAAGTAATTCAAATGATTTATAGGTACTCAACAAGTGATCCTGAAGGGACAAGCACATTTTTTTTCATGACAGTAAACCTGAATTATTGCGTCAGTGTAACTTACTGTGGCTATAAGCTAGTGGCTGTTTTGTGGCTGTAAAGGTCGATGGGATGTTGAAGTTGATGAATTTAAAAATACCCAGTGCCATTCCAAGTACATTCAGGCACATGCATTACAGCTGAGGGTTGTTTTGGTGTGTCGGGGCAGCCCTCACCACCAGGGTTCATTGTTGTAAATGGTATAATCGGGTGTGTTGGTACAAATGTATTGTATATAGACGTCATTTCAAGGAGGATGGCCTGATTCAGGGCTGTTCTTTTAGACTGCATTGTTTTAGCTAGGTGGATCTAATAAATTGGCAATTGAGTCTATGTTTAATAAATTCCATTAAAAAACCCAGACAACATTAAACATATCTTACTAACTCAAATCAAATCAAATCAAATCAAATCAAATCATGTTTTTGGGGTTTTGGGGTTCAGTATCTTGCTCAAGGACACGTTGACATGCAGCTCAGCCAAGCCCAGAGCTGGGATTTGAACCAGCGGCCTTCCGATCACTAGCTGACCTGCTCTACCCGCTCGCCCCAAAATCAAATCAAATACATTTTATTTATGAATCACAAAATCACAATCACATTGCCTCAGTGGGCTTTAAACCTGTACAGTGAACAACATCCTCTGTCCTGAGACCCTCAAACCAAGTGAGGAAAAACTTGCTATGTTGAGAAAAAGTGGGGAAAAAAAGATGGAAAAAACATCAGGAAGAGCCACAGAGGAGGGAGCCCTCTCCAAGGACAATAGATAGATGTCCCAACTTGTATAGAACAGAACAACAAAATCACAGTTTACAAGTTGCATTGGCAGAATATCTGATACACTTTATAATATATGTAAAGTGTGTGGATCCAGGAGATGACTAAGCAGGGCGGGTGTTATGCGTGTGTCCAAAGTTTGATGTACAGTATCTTTTTCCTCCTAAACCATGGCTGAGGCACATGCTGGGACACATGTTCCATCATTACTATGAACACACAATGTGGATTATTTTAGATCAACCCCTCACACACCGTCCTGCTCCCAGAAACACTCACCAGCACACCAAATGTGGATTAATGCAGCTTAAAATAGTTCTGGGGAAAACAGATTTACTCAAGAATTGTACTGTACTGTATGCTACATTCTGAGGTTGTTATTGTGAACATTTCCTTCACAGTTAGTGACCTTCCTCTAAAGCCCTATTCGCATGGGACTAGTATTACCTGGGGACCTCTAGTAATTTGTAATAATTGCGGAGGTCGTCTGTGATCTTAATCCCGTGCGAATCTGGCATGTCCGTAATTTGTAAAGTAAAAATTCCACCGCAGATTACCGACCATATTTTGCCAAGCACAGAGGTCATGTGATAATATAAGTCTGTGCGAATCAGCATGTCTGTGATTTGGGGTCGTTTTTTTAAGGTTTTTTGTGTTTTCTGTGCCTTTTTTTCTGCCTTTTTCCTGGTCGAGAATTATGGAGGCTGCGTTGGCAATTATAAATTAAAGTTTTGACAGCATTTTGGGTGCAAATTCAGGAGGCTCATCTACACAGTACACATGTACATGTACATGTACACAGTATGGAGACCCACTCGCAGAAAGAGCAAGCTCAAATCCATCAGAAGAGCAAAATCTCAAAAGATGATTAGATGGATTACATGCATGGCAGCATTAAGGAACATTTTACTATCTTTCAACAGGCTCACCAGTTATTATTATTTAAAAATCGTCCAGAAAGCGAATGTTACGCATAGGTAACGCAGAGCCTTGACATCATATGCGGGGGATAATTCAATTTAAAACACAGACTTCACTTATCCCGTGCGAATGCGCCGCACGAAACACAGATGCGGGGGGGTTATTTCTAAATCACATGAGGTCCCCAGGTAATACTAGTCCCGTGTGAATAGTGCTTATGCTGTGTCTGCCAGCTGAGTGCAGCTGCCTTTGATATGACTGAAGTTTACACCCCTCTATCAGTCCTTAGTAAACAGCACATCTCAGACTAGTCATTCTGTCTGTGTACAGAATGCATGCCCTTCAACCCAAAGAGAGCATAAAGCATATGGTTCTACCCATCACTCTTAAGTAAACATGGACATCCAGCGATTGGTTAAATAGACGACTGGTGGGAATGCTCGTCAGAATGGTAGTGGTTGGCACACTGTACCAGCCAGTGTTATTCTCCTTGATCAAGCCTGTCAATAAAAGCTGCTTCTTAAGACATCTTCAACCACACGGCCACCAGCTCTACAGAATTCCCATCATGCTCATACTCAAGTTAAATGTTTTACACAAAGTTTTTAACTGGTTATGAAACAGTCTCTATTTAATTCTGATGTATCTTAATGATCTACAGAAGCAAACAAGACCAGCAGCAAGAAGACTGTGTGTTGTGCATAATTATTGAACCGATGCCTGTCCACAGGTCTGATTCTGGCTCACGCAGGATGGATGAGTGGATCAAATTCGAATTATTTTATCATTGGATTGCTGATGATGAATTGAGGAGTCTCACAGCCATAAGAAAGAAGCTGCTCTGTAGTCTGGTGGTACGGCACAAAAAAAAATGTTTCACCATTCTCATTTACAGTTATTAATTTGAGTAATTAAGATACATAACCTCATCACTGGGCATGCTGAAAACAGCTCAGTTAAAAAAGGAAATAATAAAAAATGTGTCGGCTCTTTCTTTCACTTATACCCAGAACAGATGCACATGCTAGCTCACACATGGACAACATACAGCCCAGGCCATCACGGACCATCTCTCCAAATCAACTAGAGGCAGCACATTAATAAATCCTGCAGCAAACAACTACAGTGAGTCTATATTGCTATTCAGTTTGATTCCCAATGTATGGCCCTTTGCTTATATTTGTAAGTCACTATGGCCCTCTGGAAAAAAGGGTTTCCCACTCCTGTGTTAGTCCAATCCAGATGTTTTGTCAGGTGGTGGTAGTTCTCACACAGCGTGTGTCCACAGGGGCCACCAGAATCAACACAAAGTCAAATTTCCTTGTAGCTGCTTTGTTAGCCTAGATGTTTTGTACCTCACTAGATTTCAGAGGAAAATGTTGTACATTTTGCTCCACTGCATTTATTTGACAGATATAGTTACAAGTTACTACAGATTCAGATTTAACATAATATCTGCAGCCATCCTCATTCACGAGGCCTGTGGCCTCCACTGACACCAACCCCCCTCCCTCCCGCTTCACTGACATTATTGTCAGTTTTAGTCACCAGACACTTTTATTTTGCACATTGCAATCTCCATCTCTATTGGGATCTTGCTCAATCCAGGCCAAAAATGTGGCACTACTGTATAAATCCTAAACACCTATTTAAAATCTCTATACGTGTGTGACTGTCAATCTGTATTATTCTATTTCCGTTCCGTTTTCTTGGCCGCTTTTTCCCTCACGGGGTCGCGGTGATGTTGTTCCCCCTTCTTCAGGGGGATTACTGGAGCCTATCCCAGTGACTCGTTGGGCGAAGGCCAGGGTACACCCTGAATGAGTCGCCAGCTCATTGCAGGACCCTTACTGATGGCAGAGGCTAGTGCCAACTGCACATCAGGAGCAGTTTTGGGGTTCAGTATCTTGCTCAAGGATACTTTGGCATGTAGCTCAGTCCTGCCCAGGGGAGCCTGGAATTGAACCAGTGACCTTCCGATCACTGATTGAACGGCTCTACCAACTGAGCTACAGCCACCCCCTATTTATCTATCTATCTATTTTTCATTTCTATTTCTATTTTTAGTATATCTTGTAATTATTTTTAGAATTGTTTGTTGTTTTGCACCTACAGACCACAGCAAATTCTTCATTGGTGATAACTTCCTTGGCAATAAAAGTGAATCTGATCCTGATAACAACACTAATAAGCTTATAAAATAAAACAAGTGTTTGTGAGCCTTTACAGAAAGTGTGTAATTGGTTTCAGATGTCTATGAGTTGTTTGGAGTCTTCTTTGATAACTGTTTAGGGCCCAAAGGGGCAAATTATTCGATATCTCACAAAAAGCTTAAACGAAGATGAATTTGAGTTTGAAAGAGAGACTGACGTTAAATATATTAACAGAGTAGCCGCTGTTTGTGTCTTCTGCAGCAAGGACAAGCAAGGATGCATTGAAAGTAGTCTTACCTGGAGGTACTGTGGCGATGGAGGGGCGTACACACAGCTGTTCATTATGTAGGTACGACAGTTGAGCTCCTGGCCCTTTGTCTTCACTGAAAGCTCCACGGGACTATACGCACCTAACGTCACATTCTCTTGACTGAGTGTGTGCACACATGCATGCACATAGAAACATACACATGGTAGGAGTCAGTTTCACAGAAAAACATTCAGGGAAATCTCTGAGATACTGTTAAAGACAGTGATACTCGGAACTTTACCTATCTAGAGACTCCAGATCAGACATGTTCATCCTCCACACCACTCCCCACACCTCGTCCCCTGGGCTGTGCTCTATGGTAGCAACACCTCCATGCCATCGGTCACTGGCCAGGCCTTTATGATTCCCAAACACCAATTTATAGTCCTGAAAGAGAGTAAAGGCAAGAGTCAATACATGTGTAGTTAATGACTATATGTCAATACTGATGCACTAAGTTGTGATATCAGACATACCTTGAGTCTGGCAACACAGTATACTGTCGCAGAGGGATTCTTGAGCTGAAGTCGCTCCTTCAGTAGGTTGCTGCCATATGCAAAGTACAGGAAAGTGTGGCTATTCTCCATGCTGTCAACAGGTTCTGTCAGGAAGAGGATGAGAACAAGACAGGCTGAGGTGAGGAGGATTCTGAGCCTTCAGAAGCAGGCAACAACCACAGAGGTGGAGACGTGGAGAGTGTTTAGGGCTGAGTTGAGAGAGCATGAGTTGCAGAGTGACAGAAATGAAGTACTGGCCTTCCAGCACTCACACACCATTCTTATGCTAATCCCCTGCACTGCCACTGGGCCCTATTCACACTCACAATACATGGTTTGTCTCATGTGTTGCACTGAGCCATACACACACACACACACACACACACACACACGCACACACACACACACTCACACACACACACACACACACATGGACTTGCATTAATTTCCTGGAAATTCTCCCCACCCAAACCCTGACCAGAACAACCACTAACCCTAACTAAGCCTAACCCTTACCTCACCTTAGGCCAGCAGATCCAGGTCAGCGATCAGATCATTGCTCAGCTGGTAGAACCTGCACTCAACTCTTTGTCCTTAGCAGTGGCCTGGGTTCAATTCCAACCCACAGCCCTTTGCTGCATTCTGTCCCAGCTCTCCTATTAAAATCAGAATCAAATTCCTTTATGTATCCTTTATTCCTCTCCTTCACACACTTTGACTTTTGATAACTCTCCTTCACACACTTGGACCTGTGATACCTCTCCTTCACACACTTGGACCTATGATACCTCTCCTTCACACACTTTGACTTGTGATACCTCTCCTTCACACACTTGGACCTGTGATACCTCTCCTTCACACACTTTGATTTGTGATACCTCTCCTTCACACACTTGGACCTGTGAGACCTCTCCTTCACACACTTTGACTTGTGATACCTCTCCTTCACACACTTGGACCTGCGATACCTCTCCTTCACACACTTGGGGTGTATCAATCTATCACTAGAGGAGCTGCCCAGTGCTGTGATAGTGACCTGCAGGGGGTGGGAAACCTTCGCCAGTAGCGATGACAGCTTGTCCATCATCCTGCTCTCTCTC
>OMLP01046275.1:7579-19344 GCA_900302685.1 Spondyliosoma cantharus
GTAAAAGACTAGCTTTTTTTCATTTATTTTGAACAGACACCAATTGACTGCAAAATAAAAAAAACATCTCCTGTTATAAAAGTAAAAAATAAATAGAATAAAACATAAAACAAATGTATTAGGAGGGTTCTCATTCTGTTAACACAGACGAAAAGATAGACTGAGGTAGTCAGGTAGCACTTCTTGCCAACTGGCAACTTTGTTAACATCATTATAAGAAACATGTTCAATCTTGTATTGCAACAGCTTGTGCAGGAGACAGCTCATGCTCCACCACTGCTTGGGCACACTTGTAAATGGCAGGGACCACAGGCTGGCTGATGTGCGCACGTGATGGGACACTGTAGCGTGGCTCAAGCACCTTTAATAAATACTTGAAGCCGGCCGGGCTCCTCTACTACGGCATTTGGGCGCATAGATGTTGATATGTATATGCCAATTGCTTCTGTGATGTTGTTGGCACTGTCAGTGTGTAGGATAAGTTGTTGCACCAAAGACGTTTTTTTCCTCGAACCAGTGACAGATATGTTGGGGTGATGGCGTCTTATGTGGGTTAGCATGTTTGAGGTGTTGCCAGCGACATAACGCACCTCCGTGTAACATTGCCGGCAGACAGTCTCTGTCCGGTCCTCCACTCGTGTGCCATCACCATTATATTGTACTGGGAAGCCAAAGTGCTCCCAAACAGCTGATTTAAACGAAGCCGGCGGCTCCTCTAACTCCCCACTTTCCATCACTTTCCTTCTTCGTCCTTTTTTGTAACTACTTCTTCTTTTTTGTTTCTGGCTCATTACCGCCACCTGCAGTAAAGTGAGGACTCGACTTTTTTTTTAAACTCACTCAGACGTATTCGTCGCATGACTGCGTGCACCGAACCGTGACGGCACGGGACGAATACAAATACCGTTACACCCTTAATGGCTACAGCTAGTCGCTTCACTAAGCCTCTTGTTTGTGTATTTTATGTCTACTTAGAAACCTGATTATCTTTTGTTCTACCTCAGATGTTAACCTATTATCCCAACCCATCCTGCAACCCAGCTCTCAGCACCTCTGCAGCTGGCATCCTCGCCTCGAGCTCAACCCGAGCCTCCACATGCCACTTGATCCACCAGTGCAACAGTGAGCAAGCTCTCTTCCAACGCCTCACCCCTCTCCGATGGACTCTCCAGCCAGAGTTTTGCTACTCCCTATAACACTGGCAACATTTTCATTTCATTGTAATGTGGCTTATGTGGTTTTCTCATGGGCTGGTATTATGTTCGGTAATAGCCTGCTATGCTACCTTGCTCTTTTCTTACCATTGTTTTAGATTCATTGTATTGCACATACCAGAGGATAACCCACCAACAAGATTATTTATTAATTTCTTTAGCCTGGCAAATAGAGAGAATAAATGAACTCTAAAATAAACAAAATAAAATGTATTTAGATTATTTTAGAGAGAATAAAGATTTTTTAGACTTTATCTGACACCAGAAGCTGCTAAAATGTATTTTCATGCTATGATTTTTTCACATATAACATACTATTCAACCACTTGGTCTCTTACCACTGATAGAACAATAAAGTCTGCACAATCTGTATACAAACAAGCTCTCAAGGTCCTGGATAATAAACCTAAAAGCTACCATCACTGCGATATACTCCCTAGATATGGTCTCCTTTGCTGGGAAAATCTTATTAAATTTCACAATGCTTGTCTAATATTCAAAATTCTTAATGGATTAGCACCTCCCCCATTTACCAGATTCATCTTTCAGAAAAATGCTGGGGATAGATTAACTAGATCAGGTGTAAGAGGAGACACTGGTCAAAAGATGTTTTCCTCCTTGGGGCAACAAGACAGCCTTCACAGTAAGAGCTTCGCAGTTTTGGAACACTCTTCCATTACATATACGTCAAAGTGACTCTTACCATTCCTTTGCATATACTCTTAAAACTTGGTTAAAAAGCAATCAGACCTGCCATCATACCTAGCCACTGCGTGCTTACCTGCGTCTGCCCTCATCTGCTTGCCTTCTGTCTGTCTGTCAGATTTCCTGTCAGTGTTCCTTCTGGTTTTATCCCTGTCTTCTGTAGCGTGATTCATGTTGCCATGTTTTAACTGTCTGTGTTGACTATCGGCCGATCATTGTTTTGTATTACTTTTCTACTTTGTATATATCCTATTTTGCATGATGGTGCCATATTCCTTCCTGTCTTTTGTATTGTGGTCCATGTTGTCATGTTTTAACTGTCTGCGCTGATTGTCTGTCTAAAATTGTGGGGGCTTTTTGTTTTGTTTTTGTTTTTTTTGTATTTTTCTTTCAACTTTCTGCTTGTTTATGTCCTACTTTGCATGACACTGCCATATTTGTCCAAGCTTTTTACTGGTTCAGCTGCTCATATTTTATTTTTTCTAGTTCATATTTTACTTGTGTGTTTTACTGTTGTTTTTTAATGGCTAACTTAACTTCTGACCAAGGGACAACAGTTGAAAATTAGCCTTCTGGCTAACATTGGCACATTTACAGTGATGTTGATTAATATGCACTGTCCCTGCAAAATAAATAAACTTAAACTTAATATAAATGACAAAATGTATTCAGAACAGATTCAGAATACTTTATACTTTATGATATAAAAAGTCATAATTATTAGTTAGAAAGTCAAAATTATCAGTTAAATGTTGACATTTAAACCCATTGTTGTGACTTTTGACTTTTTTTGTCATTTATTGTTTTTTTCCGTCATAATTTTGACTTTTCTATCTCATAATTTCTACCCTTTATATTATGATTATGTCTTTTTCTCCCATAGTTATGACGCACCATGGGAATACTTTTTTTTAATCAAACACAGTTTTCATAACCTACCCTTACCTTTTTTTTTTTGGCTGAAATGGACTTCTATATTTATCACCATGAACCTTCTGGCACAGGACACTTTTGCAGTAGGTGATAACAGGCAGTGTTATTCAAAGCTGATGCTGTGCACTGTAACCACTGTGAATATTTTTGCCACTGAAAATGTCAGAGCAGAAACTCCTAATATGGCCTGGCTCATGTCCTAAACACAGTTGCTGCTTATGTTCCTGCGCAGTAACTCTTAGTTACTTGTTATCAGTATGTAGGTCAGGTGAAATGCAGCCCCTCAGCCCTCACACACAGAGTGACAGACAGGAGGTTATTGTAGGTACCCAACTCATTACATATAGCCAGCTCATATAATGTAATGAGATACACATGCAGAGCTGTACAGCTTTGCTGTAGAGAAGATGCTGACCTTTGTTTAAAACATGCCATACAAAAACTAGTACCAGCAAATCATCACTTTAACATTTTAACATTCAACCACCTTATACGAGCTGTGAACATTTTATTATACAAGTTGTCTTCTGAGTCCAAGTCAAGTCTCAAGTCTCTGTCTGTAGCGACTTAAGTGTGACTTGAGTTCAAGAGGGGAAAAAAATACACACAGCACGCTGTAGAGTGGCAAGTTAATGTTACCTTCAATAACCTGAAGCTGCAGCCAACTAAAAGACACCATGGCAGAGTCGACACATTAACCTACCTTGAACCCCCTCATGCTTCTCTGAAATCACTGGTGTGAAAATATTTTGCATACTTTGTAAGTTATGTCAACAACGTTTGCTTTGTCGACAAGAAAACTACAGTTTTTAAGCTATGCTATGCATGTGTAGCATACACGTCCACAGCCAACACAACAAATATTGCAAGACATCTTCGCAGGCATCATAAAGCTGTAGACTTAACTGAGAAAACTCTTACAATTATGTAGGTGTAGTAGGACACAGAAGCCAACAAATGGAAGGGAGTAGTTGATTAACACTAGCCCCGAGGTCACTGGCGGAAACTGGTTTATATTGTGAAACCTGAAATTTGAGGGAGGAGTCTGCACACCAGATGCAACAGTTCAAGTCACTAAATCATCAGTTCCAGATGCTGCAGCTTGAGGTGCAGGCTCGCACGACACCAGTCCCAGAGCCCACTCCGACGGGGCTGGACACCCTGGGCCTTGGAAATCTGGACTCAGATGAAGCGAATTCACCAGCTCAAGCCATTTCCCTTCAGGTCAGTTTCGGTTCTCCCGAGAGCCCAGATTAGAAAATCTGACAGGGGCTGATGATATTGAACACTTTCTTACAACGTTTGAAAGGATTGCAGCAGCATGTAGGTGGCCTCATTGTGCATATTGTGCATTTGCATATGGACATGAATGATGCTCACAATTATGATGGTGTTAAGGATGCCATTCTTAAAAACTATGATATTAACCCAGAGCTTCACAGATGTTGAACCTGGTGAAACTCCCAAGGGGCTGTATGTAAGGCTGAAGGAGCTGTATGGGAAGTGGATCCAACCTAAAGTTAAACTGTTCAGGATGATGGTGAAATAATTATCTTGGAGTAGTATTTGCGAATGTTATCTCTTGAGCTTCAGGTATGGATCCAGGAACATGATCCAGCGTCGGCGGCAGAGGCTGCTTTGCTAGCGGATGTGTTTGTTGCGGCCCGTAGAAAGGAACAACCGTGGAGCTACACTACCTGGAAGGCTGCAAAAGACACCCACAGGCCCGCACCCTTTCAACACCAGAGGGTGACAATAGGTGTGGGTAAGGCTCCAATGAGGGAGAACCAGCTAGCAAATGCACCAACAAAGCCGTTTAACAGAGTGCCCATTTGCTACCTGTGTGGACAGGAGGGTCATACGAAACCCATGTGCCCAAAGAACCCTACTAAGCTCACTGAAATGTTTGTGGTACCCCTGCAAAATGACCTTAAACCTAAGAATATGCAATCTATGAAGCTAACGACTGTCAAAATTAATGGAAAAGCTCTAAAAGCCCTAATTGGGCTAGCATGGGTAGTGATCAGACTCTGGTGCACAGGCAATTTGTGCCCTCTAATGTGATCTGCGCTCTTTAGACCATCCCCATCTGCTGTGTGCATGGTGATAGGAAGCCTTACCCCACTGCGGACGTTTACATTGAGGTACACCATTGGCGTTGCTGATAATCTTCCCATTTCAATTGTGTTGGGTAGTGACATGCCAGTCTTGTTTGATTTAATACATCAATCTCAAAGTTGTAATGTTGCAGTAACCAGAGCCCAAGCTAAGCTGGTGGATGAGCCCTCTGTAACCCTCAGTGTGGTAAAACCATCTGATGCGGTAGTTCCAGAGTTTCCCTTGGGGTTTTAAAGTGACAAGATGACCTCAGCTTAGCCCCTTTGTTGCAGAATGCTAAGGAGAGAGAGGTGGAGAGTGAGTTGGAGGACAGTTGCAGAGAGAAGTATTTCCAACAGAAGGGTATTCTCTACCATCAACATGGCCCAGCCAAGCAGCTAGTGGTTCCTAAGGTGGTGTGAGACACAGTGCTTGTCTTGGGCCACTCAGTTCCCTGGGCTGGCCACCTAGGGAAACACAAGACCCTGGCTCGCATTAGACGACACTTCCACTGGCCTGGTTTGTGGGCAGATACCGCCCGGTTTTGTAGGACGTGCTGTTAATGCCAGAAGACCTCAGGTAGAGGACCCTCTAGAGCCCTGCTCCAGCCTCTACCCATTGTTAAAACTCCCTTTGAGCATCTGGGTATGGACATAGTTGGCCCAGTGGAGAAGAGCAAAGCAGGAAACCACTATATGTTGGTGATCACAGACAATGCTACTAAATATCCAGAAGTGTCTCCCCTAAAATCTGTCAAAGCAAAGACTGTGGCATTCTCCTTGGTGCAGTACTTCTCCATTGTTGGTTTCCCACATGAAATTTTAACTGACCAGGGCACTAACTTTATGCCTACACTTCTAAAAGAGATTTATCAACTGCTTGGCATCAAGGCTGTGAGAACAACCCCTTACCATCCACAGACAGACGGCCTGACGGAGCGGTTCAATCAGACTCTCAAGCAAATGTTCCGTAAGTTTGTCAATGACACTGGTATCAATGGCTACCCTACCTCCTTTTTGCATACCGGGAGGTACCTCAGGCCTCAACTGGGTTTTCTCCATATGAACTGTTGTATGGTCATGAGGTGAGGGGACCTCTGACCTTACTGAGGGAAGCCTGGGGGGGAAACCAAGGGAGGGGGAAGCTGTGAATATAATCTCCTATGATGGTCAGATGACTACAAAAGATGACTGAGCTGGCCCAGCACCAAGGAGCACCAGAAAACTTGGTATGATAGGTCAGCATGGCAGAGGACCTTTATAACAGGTCAGAAGGTCCTAGTCATGCTGCCCACCAGTGTCAGCAAGCTCCTTGCAAAGTGGCAAGGGCCATTTGAAGTGGAGAAACAACTTGGACCAACCATCTACCAAGTTGCCACACCAGGGCGACCACAGGGGGGGGGAGGGTGCTGCATGTGAACCTCCTCAAGGAGTAGGCTGAAAGACCTGAGAAGGAAGCAGAGGTTTTGCTGATCAGAGCTGTGGAGGAGAAAGAGGCCGTAGATGAATACCTTCCCTCACCATCCCCCACTGAAGTTGATCTAGGACATCTGCCAGCTGATCAACAGACTCAGGTGAAAGCTTTATGTAATCCTCAAATATTTCAAGAGTACCCAGGTCGCACAGATATGGTTGAACATAAGATTGTGTTAAAAGATGAAGCTACAGTGAAACGGATGAGTTACAGGATACCAGAGAGACTCCTCGTGTCCCTGAAAAAGGAAGTGGACCTGATGCTGTCTCTGGGGATCATTGAGCGCTCAAAAAGTGAGTGGTGTAATCCAGTGGTTTTGGTCCCCAAAAAAGATGGTACAGTACGGTGTTGTATTGATTTCAGATACCTGAATTCTGTGTCAAAATTTGATTCCTATCCAACACCACATATTGATGATATGCTTTGTATAACGCCTAGGTAAAGCAAAACACGGGGCCCCTGCAACCTTTCCAAAGACTTATGGATCAGGTATTGAGGGGTTGTGATGACTATGCCTGTGCCTATCTGGATGACATTGTTATCTACAGTTCTGCTTGGGAGGAGCATCTCCAGCATCTGAAGGAGGTTCTGATCCATCTCCAATCAGCAGGGCTGACCATCAACCCTGCAAAGTGTGTCTTCGCCAGGTCTGAGACTGAGTATCTGGGTTTCATCATTGGAAATGGAGTGATCAAACCACAGATCCACAAGGTCCATGCCACTGAGTCCTGTCCCCTGCCTCAGACCAGGAAGCAACTGAGATCCTTCTTAGGGATGGCAGGTTTCTATCACCGGTTTATCCCCAATTTTTCAGCCAGAGCTAATCCACTCACAGATAGGACTGGATCAAGGTGCCCCAACCAGGTCCAGTAGACAGAGGAGGCGGAAGCATCATTTCGGGACATTCAGCATGCTCTGGGTAAGGACCCGGTCCTTTATAGTCCTGACTTTGATACACCTTTTATTCTACAAACAGATGCCTCTAAGAGGGGTATTGGAGCTGTCCTTTTGCAGGGACCATCAGAGGACCAACATCCCGTGGTGTTCATCAGCCGCAAGTTGTTCCCGAGGGAGGTCCGTTAATCTACGGTGGAGAAGGAAGCCCTGGCGATCAAGTGAGCCCTTGACTCATTAAAGTACTACCTCCTGGGGAGGGAATTCACTCTGCAGACTGATCATAAAGCCTTCCAATGGATGCAGCGGATGAGAGACACTAATGGCCACATCACACAATGGTATCTTTCCATGCAACCCTTCTGCTTCACACATTCCCGGCAGACTCAATGTGACAGCAGACTACCTCTCTCACTGTTTCAGCGAGAGTTCTGAAGGGGGGGAGTATGTGATGGCCGCAGTAGCAACCCCACACTGAATAACACACTAACGGTGGTAACTCATCTATTTTATTTACTTTGGTTAGGTTTCTTTACATAATACTCATAAACAAAGAAATTACTGGACACAGGTTTTAAGTTTCACATAGCACTTCTTTTTATTAGTAGTTTTGACAGAATGGGTTTCTTTTGTAGTGCACACATTTAGGTAACTTTTCTTAGTCAATTTTGCTATTTTTGTTTCAGTAATTTCATTAACTGTCTTGGAAGTAAATGTTATATTCTTTGAGTTACCAGTTCCTGGGAGTTGCAGTGGAGTTCCTGGCTGGCCAGCAGAAGGAGGCCGAGCTGCAGAAGGAGGCCGAGCTGCATCAGCTGGCGTTAAATAGTGCTGGCTACTAAGTGGGCTGTACCATGGGCCTCCTGCATCATGGGGAAGGGCCCTGGTTCATGCTTTGATTCTTGGATAGTATTTCAGTAGAAATTATTATTATATTAATGATTATTATGTTTCTTCCCTTAAAGATCAGGTAGACCAATTATTAGTTGTGATTTGTGTTTTTTGTAGTTTTGTTTAGATGGTTACATCCTTGTCTATCCCCCTGTGTGTCTAAAATGGCCTGATCAGCCATATATAATGGTCTAAAATGGCCTGATCAGCCATATATAATGGCTGATCAGGCCATTTTAGACACAACCCTTATGTCTCAGTTGTTAGGTTGTTTTTAGTCTGTCCTGAGCTAGGGTGTATTTAGTTTAGGTTAAGTTATGTTTAGTTGACCTATTTTAGAGGCCCAGAGTATTTTGTTAATTGATTATTTTCATTTTTTTGTTAATAAAACTAATTTCATTCAGGAACACTCTCGTCATTGATTAAATCATTTATTGCGACAAATGATATACAGTTTGGGCTTGCCGAAGGCTTGGCGCTGAAGGCTCCACTCCAGAAGCTCCCCGGATTTGACAAGCAGCATGCTAAGTCAATCTGGGGAGCGTGATGCAAACCCCCTGCAGGAGTGGAGTCGAAGCAACTAGATAAATTAGCCATTTGGCTCAGACTAAGCAGGTGGAGGCTGGGGTGGTGGTGGCAAGCTTGCCGGCAGCAGTGGTGTGCATGCAGCAGCGTTGAAGGAGAGATCAGTTAATGACGGCTTGGGTTTAAATGGACCGCCTAATTTGGAAGAGTGGCTGTGGTTGGTTGGAGACTGATGCTGATCTGATGAGCTGGCTGTCAGCTGACTACAGCTGGGGCTTACAACTTCCGTGTCCTGCATGAATTTGCGCTATGCTTCATTTTTTGAAAATTATACTGTGCCTTCACGTGCCTGCTAGCTCTGTCCCTGACAAGCACAATGGGCTTGGGGTCAACTGGGAGTGGATCGGGGCCAGTAGAGATGAGAGAGAGCATCTGGTTTACTCTTACGGGAGCCTGGTCGGTATGAGAGAGTTTAGTTAAAGCGACTGAGGAATGAAGACCAGTGAACCTGGCAGGAGTTGAACTTTCTGGCAGAGCGCAGGTAAGACAGTTTTTGTGGTCAGTCCATATGAGGAACAGCTTCTGGATGCGCTCCAGTCAATGTCACCACTCCTGACGAGCCAAGATGACTGTTAAAAGTTCCCGCTTTCTGATGTTGTAAATTCTCTCCGCTGGAGAGATACAGGGTGGAAGAATCACAGGGATGGAGCCTGTGCGTAGGAGGATGATGCTGGCAGAGTATGGCAACCACACCAGAATCCGAGGCAAAACCTCCACCACGAACTGACGAGCTGGGGCTCGGGATTCTGAAGAATGGGGCCATTAGTGAAGAATCCTTTCAACCTCTGGAAGGCTGCATCGGGCTGTGACTCGGCTGTCAGATGAACCTTCTGTAGAAGTTAGCAAACCCAAGGAAACATTGCAGCTGCTTACTTGACGCAGGTGTGGGCCACTTCTTCACTGCCCTGATTGCTTAGTTTACAACATTGTGACTGTCACCTCGCCTCGCCACTGTCTCACTGAATCATCCTCTAAATGTGTAAATTACAACATTCTAATTTTGATCTCCACCTCTGACAGTGGGGAAATGTCTCACCAAGCACCTTACACAGTCTTATGCAGCCCAAAAGGCATAATGTTATATGTGTACAGGCCGTTTGGAGTGATGAATGCAGAGATCTCACGCGCCAGTGTGGACAATGGGACCTGCCAGTATCCTTTCAGCAAATCAATCTTACTAACATATTTGGCATGGCCTATCTGGTCAACACAATCTTCCATATGCGGCAATGGAAAAGAAGAAGAATGGTTACTGCGTTCACCTTACGGAAATCAGTACAAAACCGGGGTGTGTATTCTGACTTAGGTACCAGAAGGCAAGGTGAGGCTCAACTCGAGGATGAGGGCTCAGCAATGCCATGGTCCAACATATACTCAACTTCAGCATCCAGGTGTTTACGTTTCTCCGGATTTACCCGGTAGAACCTCTGCCTAATCGGTGGAGCAGCTCCGACATCGATATCATGTTCCATCAGGTGCGTCTGAGTAGGAGTGTCACCAAACAAACAAGTTCATAAGCTCAGACAAATCTGATTGTTTTGACTCTGATAAATGACCTAATAAAACCTGCAACCGGCACAGCAACTCAGAGTTCTTCAAACGGCCTTCCAACACTGCGGCATCCAGACCAGGCAACCCATCTTCCACCCCACCTGCCACAATCTGAGGAGTAGACACTACCGACACCCTCTCCACGGCACCCGCCGGATGCGCACACGCTGGAGATGGCTCATTGGATGAGCCCAACGCACAATAGTATGGTTTTAGCAAGTTCACATGACAGAGCCGAGTTATTTTTCTACGCTCTGGGGTGGCTATGATGTAGTTCTGTTCTGTGACACGTTTTAACACTTTGTGTGGGCCAGTAAATTTGGCTTGAAAAGGCGAGCTGGTAACAGGCAACAGAGCCAGCACCTGGTCTCCCACATCAAATACACGGTGCTCAGCCCACCGATCATACCACGTTTTCATTTTGCATGCTGCTAATTTCTGTCTTGCAAGCTATCCAGCAGCAGATTCTTTTTTCCACTCACATTACACACACAGGTGCGCGCACACACAGTGTAGAGGAGATGAGTGAAGGGGCTGCCACACATGCTACGCCGCCCAACAAGCAGTGTTTGGGGTATGTGCCTTGCTCAAGGGCACCTCTGCAATGCCAAGGATGTGAACTAGCAGTCTCCGAGTGGGACTTGAACTGGCGACCTTCAAGTCCCAAAGCCAAGTCCCTACGGACTGAGCTATTGCTGAATAGCTGCTAAAAAAACACTACTATGGAAAAAAAAGAGATTTATTTGGGCGAAGAAACACAAGGAATGGACATTAGACCAGTGGAAATCTGTGCTTTGGTCTGATGAGTCCAAATTTGAGATCTTTGGTTCCACCCGGCGTGTCTTTGTGCAACACAGAAAAGGTTAACGGATGGTCTCTACGTGCATGGTTCCCACCGTCAAGCATGGAGGAAGAGGTGTGATATGTGGGGGTGCTTTGCTGGTGACACTGTTGGGGATTTATTCAAAATTGAAGGCACACTGAACCAGTATGGTTACCATAACATCCTGCAGCAACATGCCATCCCATCCGGTTTGCATTTAGTTGTCAACAGGACAATGACCCCAAACACACCTCCAGGCTGTATAAGGGATATTTGACCAAGAAGGAGAGTGATGGAGTGCTGCAACAGATGACCTGGCCTCCACAGATACCTGACCTAAACCCAATCGAGATGGTTTGGGATGAGATGGACCGCAGAGTGAAGGCAAAAGTGCCAACAAGTGCTCAGCATCTCTGGGAACTCCTTCAAGACTGTTGGAAAACCATTTCAGGTGGCTTCCTTATGAAGCTCATCGAGAGAATGCCAAGAGTGTGCAAAGCAGTAATCAAAGCAAAGGGTGGCTATTTTGAAGAATCTAAAATACAAAACATGTTTTGAGTTATTTCACACTTTTTTGCTGACTACATAATTCCATATGT
>OMLP01046276.1:0-10452 GCA_900302685.1 Spondyliosoma cantharus
GTAATAGCCCCACAACAGGCCCGGAGAGAGAGACAGAGAGGGGGAGAAGAAGGATGGAAAGGGGGATGAAGAAGGGGGAGGATGAAGGGGAGAAGGTTGGGGTCTGTTGAGAGAGTCATAGGGACGAGAGAAAAAAAAAGATAGGGAGAGCGGGAGAAAGACAGAGGAGATGGAGGGATGGCAGCGTGGAATGGGATAGCTGGAGTTATCAGCCGGTCTTGTAGGGGAAGAATACGCATCAAGCTGCCAATCATCTGGCCTGAAAATTGCTCTGAGATTTGAGTCCCCAGACGGTGTGCGTGTGCGTGTGTGTGTGTGTGTGTGTATATATATGTGTGTGTGTATGTGTGTGCGTGTGTCCAGGGAGAGAGAGTATCCAAAGCCCCTGTCGTCTCTATGCTATTACTGCCCCCGTCCTTCCACCCGTCCCTTCATCCGACCATCTCGCCCTCTCCTCTCGCCGGGTTTTAAAGCTCAAACTCAAAAAAACACATCTCTCCTCTCCCTGTCAGTAAAACCTATACTCAAGTTGTTTGAAACACTGTTGTCGCCAGTGGCACCGGCGATTAGGGGAGGGTGAGAGACACAGAGAGAAAGAGCCAGGTAGGGATGATAGGAAAAGAAAGAAAGGAGAAGAAGGCAAGAGAGAAGAAGGGTTAATATGTGAGCAGAAACCATTTCAGTCTCTTTAATTTTCTATTGATCTGAGCCGTGGACCTCCACCCTGTATGTGTGTCTGTGTGTGTGTGCCTGTTTGTGTGTGTGTGCGTGTGTGTGTGTGTGGAGAGTTAAAAGTCTCCAAGCTGTCTTAATACAGAATCTGAGAGTACCTGAGACTGACAAGTCGCTGTCAAGTGAAAACCATTTATCTCCAAAGATTCTGACTTTGTCAGATGAACTGAAGGATCGAATGTTCCCTAACTGGTTGAGAAAATGTTCCTCTGATAGCCACGCATCTCCATCACAACTTTTTATAAGTTTTGTGACATGTTCTTTTTTTGGTAATTTGGAATTTGAGTTTTTTTCTCAAATCACCTCCAAATCCTTCAATTTGTTTGTAAAAAATAGTTTCTAATGATTTAGAAAAACTGCTTTTGCTCTCTGTTGATTTTGACTTTTGATTTTTCATGAATCTTATGTTATTTTCTTGACAAAAGTGGACCATAGTATTTTTATTTTTTTTTAATCCTGAAACAAGTGAAAATGATTTGCAAAAAAGACTAAAATATTCTTTTAATTCACATGTTCATTTGTTTATAGGCTTTTGAGCTCATATAATTCGAAACTTAAGCTGTGGACAAAATGATGGACAATTTATGGAATGAGACATTTCAGAGAAAATTACCACAGGCCCTGGAGTAGCAAAGTGTAGAGAAACATCCCCCTCTGTTGGACAACGTGATATCACCAGGCCGAGGGAGTGAGTGGGAAAAACAGAGGACAGAAGTGAAAGTGAATGAGGAGGGGATGGAGGAAGAGACGACGGGCCCGCGGAGCAGAGAGATGGACGATTCATGAACACCACAATGATGTCCAATTGCATCCGTGTGATGCAATCGCGCTGTATCTGACACACACACACACACACAAACACTCATACACAAAATAGCCTCAGGTGTGACCTGTACAATCCCCCACTCCAGCAGATAGACATCTTTGGTCCTCTCCTATCAAGTCTTTGCACTAGATATTTTTTCACATGCATTTTTTTTTCCCACATTTCTGGTTTGTATTATACAGAGAATGAGAGACAGACTGAGAGGCAGACAGGGTGACAGAGAGAGGCAGTGCAGAGGAAGTCATGTGAGTAAGGAGTATTCATAGATCTTAGGCTAAACCAAAATAAGACAACATGATTTTTCCATCTGGTAAGAGTCTTTTCTCAAGTGGTACAAGTCAGTGTGGGTACCAATTTGTCCTAATGTTTTCCTGTTATTTTATTTTTATTTTCATTGCTCTCTAAAATCTCATTTTAGAACAAAAGTACTCATATAAATTATATTACGTGTGCGGTGTATAAATTATTCTCAGTGACATTATGAAATGCTGTGAAAGTCGTGTTTTCACAAGCAAACCCTTGTAGTCTGGTCCGGTCCGGGGCCTGGGAACACTGTGATTCTTGGTGATCCACAGAACACACTGTCATGAGGACGTGGCAAGCACCCAAACCACAACACAGCACCCCGAGGCGTAGGCCTGACCAGCGAACTTAGGAAAGTTTTCATTATCTGGGTTGCACTCATTTTCCAAAGGGTACTGTGGTCCGTTTTTATTCCAGCTAGGACAACTGACACCCAAGGAAAACACAGAATTCCCGTCAATAAACTCCCAACTTAAGTGTTTATTGTCGGTGCAGATAATTACACCGTATCTGCTGCAGCGTTTGCACAAACTGACCAAACCAAAAAAAAGAAAAAAACTACAAGTTTTATTCTCATCAAACTTGCCATCTTTGTCGAGATTAGCGAGATGCAGAAGTTTGCTTTGTGTCCGTTTGATTTCTATTCCGGTGACACTCCGGTGAGAGGGGTAATAACAGCAGACAGCTAGACAGACAGCGAGATAGATGGAAGGCCAGACTGCTCCCCTTGTATGAAGGATTATCCCCTATCCTCTGTTTGTGACAAGAGCTGATAAGGGCCTGAGAGGAGAGGCAGCAAGAGGCTGAGAGGGCCACTGAAACACACACACAAACACACACACACACACACACCCACACACACACACACACACACACACACACACACACACACACACACCTTATAGCATGTGCTGTACAAAGGGCTCATGAGGTTTCAGAGCTGAATGAGGCTGTTTGAATGACTGTTCAATTTCATCTATTTATCTGATTTACATTTGGCTATTGTCGTCACCACAGCCGTATATCTGTGTGTGTTTAGGGCTGTCAGAATGACATCAGTGTCACTAATAGAAACCATAAATCTAAATGTCCTGTCATTAGATATATCGCAATCAGGTTTTTGATCTGTGTTGTTTAAATAAAAAAGCAGACGATGCTAACCTGTGATTTTCCGTAAAGAATACACCAGAAAACATGCAACAAAATCTGTGTTTAAATCCTTCAATTTAGCTTTTATTAGCCAGAATCATACTTTCCCTGATGTAGGTGTCATTTAATTGAAGAAATGTAGCAATTACTACAGTTTCTTCGTCATTTTACGTACATTAGGAGACGATAGCTAAGAATAATATCATTTTTCAGTTAAGGAAATTTGGGTTGCACTGTGGAAGGCGGTGTAAAGGGAAGAGGTGGCGTGGTAGTCAACGTACTGCACAGATACAGCCTCCGTATATTTATGTGCGTGAATGGATTGTGCCACCGTTTGACAGGAACATGAAAATCCCCGCTCCCCTCCTCAACATGACCACATCTCTTGAGGGATATGTGTGTGAGAGTGTGTGTGTCTAAGGGTGTTAACATGGATTTGATACGTGTGTGTGTGTGTGCGTGTTTCTCTCACGAGGGACTCTCGGCACTGATAGGAAAGCTCGCCGCATGTGACGGGCAGAGAAATAGACACCGTTTCATTAATTTTTACTTGTCCTTTATTTGGTACCTCTGTCTCCCTGTAACCTTGAACCCAGAACATATGCACTGCTATCTGGGTGTGTAAGAGAAGCAGAGGGAGTTGGTGCTATTGATTACAGTTTGCAACAACAGGTCAAAGGGTTAACATGTGTAAGAGGAACCTTATTGCAAGGTGTGGGGGGGCTGCAGTAGGAAGTGGTTAAGGGCTCTACAAGGGGCTTTAAGACGATATAATACGCTCTCACAATCTTGCAATGGCTGGAAAGAGCTCAGCTTGATTTCTTGAGATACTGCGCACAGTGAAGCATTTGTAGATGTAATTTTTAAAGTGGGGGAAAAAAAAATCTTTCCTGAAATAGCAGCTAGCCTCCTCCTTTTCCACTTTCTAGAGGAAAAAGAGAAGAGGACAAATAAATGAAAAATAGAAGGTGGCACGGAGAAGGTGAAAGAGATACAAAGAGTAAAGAAAGAAATAATCTAGTCTAAGTGGGACAAAGACAAAACGTGTACGAGAGGCAGAGAGGGGAGGAGGGTGTGTTTGGCACTGCGTAGCTAAGCGCCAGGTTAGGTGGCAGGGCCATTTGGCGAAGGCGCCGGTGCTAGACTTGATGGATGAGACAAACTGCAGGCTCTTCTCTCTTGTAACTTTAAAATCATTAAGCCTTTTACACGGCCATGCAGATTTTTATGGCCACCTCAGACAATCTGCCACTTGTTCATGTCTTTAGATCAGCGGGATGGGAGAAGACACGCGGAGGGAGGACACGGATAATGTCATAACTTTATCTAATGTGGTCCATATCGCTTAATAGTTATTTTGTTGATATGCAGTCATTTACTTGGACTTCAGAATCGTAGGATATGATTACATTTGATATTTGAAATGTCTCATTTATTTTTGTGTCATTTGTTATTTTATTATTATTTGACAACAACGTTTGTCTTTAATAAAGGTTTAATCTGTGATCTGACGTGCCGCCCTGCAATGGCAGAAAGTGGTCACTGCATAAATGGTACAAATTAGAAAAATAGAAATAGAAATAGAAATACTTTATTGATCCCAAACTGGGAAATTACCTCGTTACAGCAGCAAAAAACACAGAAAAGAAAAAAGAGGCTGATCCATCACACTGTGTAATATAAAGTTTATGCATCCATGCCTATTTAATAAAGAAAATGCATGTATGTTTGTTTGATATGCTGCAAATGAACTTTTCATTATGTCGCATTTTATGTTCTTTCCATTCAGTTTGACGTGAAAGTCGGCTCATGTGCACGTTATGTGAATGTCACATTGCAGATATGTTGATTTCGATACATATGAAACAAACAAATGTAGCATATCTGTGGTTTGCAGAAACGTAACCTGCCAATTCTGGTGACTGAGCTGCTTTAACTTGTTTTATCTCTCACTGTCTATTTGAACACTCTGTGAAAATAATACAGTAACTACACAGCTGGAATCATGTAAGCTATGTAAATCTGATTGTTTTGTTATGTGGTTAAACATAACTGCCATCACTTAATTTCGGCCAAATATGTAGTTGCTGCATGTTGGCTTTGTAGGGCAGTGTTGAGAATTCATTTTCAAAAAGACTTGAGAATGTCTTTCCCTAAAGTATGCAATGGTCTTTGTTCCCTTTGATGCTGCGTAATTTTTTTGAAATTACCCAAAGTATTTGTTGTGGCTCAGGGTCAGGAAACTTGCAAAAAATAATTAAAGAACAATGAAAATATTCAACAAAACCTGACTTGCAAAGCACACATTGCTGGATGAAAAAAGATTCACACCCTCTAAATGACACAATGTGGATGTTAGGCTTATGCATTGAACCGTTTTTTAATGTGAATGCATTTCAAATCTCATCTCTGATGATCGCGCTATCACGAGGCAGGGGAAAATGAAGTTCAGGTACGCAGCAGGTAATCTGGCACTGGGAGGACAGCATGACATTGATCTAAGATTTTAATCTGCTGCTCCTCTTTGCCGGGCACGTTTTGCAATAACAAACACAGCTAGGTATAACCAGGAGATACATAGTGAGGATATTAGGAGAAACCCAGTTAGCTTAGACAAACTTTTACCAAGCAAATAACAGTGACATAACATAATCATATCACTTTTTTTATAGTATCCTATTTTTTTCTTCCATTTTCTTATGAGTGTGTGTGTGTGTGGGTGTGTGTGTGTGTTTTTATGTGTGCGTGCGTGTGTGCGCGCGTGCATGTGTTCGTGTTTCATACACAAGGCGCCTTGTGCGACAGGCCAATAATGTTAATGACAAACCAGCAGCGACAACGGGGTGGGTGTTCCTGCGACGCGCTCTAAATATTATCAATAACAGCTTGTGCGCGTATGCAAGTGTGCGCATGCCTCCGTCTATCCATCCATCCGTCTCTCCATCCATCCCTCTCGTTTCGCCTCCACAGGCTGCCTCCTCCGCTGTTAGGATTCAATTAACACAGCGCAGGCAGCCATGGCACCCTCATTAAAGCTAATTAGTTAAAACATCAGCCAATCTAGCGTTAATTGGCTTTGGTAATTAATTCAGCTGCTAGACCATATGAAAGCAGCAGGGAGAGGGATAATGAGGGGGGAGCGAGCGGTAGAGAGAGGACGGAAGAGAGTGGATCCAGAGGAGAGGGAATGGAGGGGAAGGAAAGATGAAAAAGATGAAATGAGGGAGGTGGAGAGAGAGAACTAATAGAGAAGTAATGTGCAGGGCAGCCTTATGTCTGTAGGTGTTGGTCCCTGAGTAGTAGTTCAGTGTGTGTGTTTGTGTGTTCAGGGCTGAGTCAGGGCGTCTATTTCAAACTTGCTGATGTCCCTCTTTGCCCCACTGACACGGCATGTTCCTGTCGTGATGAGGCCCCTTTGGGATGGAAATGAGTGCCGACAGGCCTCACGCCCACACCTCTCTGCTAGGTATCCCTCCTCCTCCTCCTCCTCCTCCTCCTCCACACCGCTGAGGAAGGAGAAATGGAACAGAGACAGTCAGCAGAGAGAAGAGAGGGTCAGAGGTCAGTGACAGCAGAAATGGCTCTTTCTGTTATTGTGTTTCTTTTTTTTTTAAATAGCAATGATTATACTACATACACGAAAAAGGAGTTAACAGTCCTGTAACATCACATCAAATATTATATAAGTCCAGTCAAAGTTCTGAAATCAAACCTCAAAATTAAAATCATTGAAAAATCATTTGCAATGTTTAGGTTTGATTGATCGAAGTGATTAATTATTAATATTAACATTATCATTAACAATGATATATGTTAGAGTGCTGATTATGGTAAGATAACTGTAGTCATTTTTTAAACTGCACAAGAGAGAAGTTATTCTATGACACGTCCTCATCATTTTTATTTTATTTTTTGAATAATGTTGCTGTTATTATTATTGTTTTTTTTTGTTTTTTTTTAAAGAGATAACTCCCAATTTGGCTAACTCTGACTCATTTAAGGCAGCCCTGATTTAATCTGCCTGATCTTTTCCCCCTATATTACTCGGTACAATAGCTAAAATAGCTCCAATAAATATTTATGTATTTCATCATTCCATAAGCTGATACATAGATGCTCATGTTTGAATTCCCCTCTAATGCTGCTGGTTACACTCTGCAGGCAGCTGTCATATGTACGCTTGCTTTTGTCTTTATTGAATAAATGTGGTCTTATTTCCTGCAGAACACTGGCAGGCAACAATGACTTGAAGTGTGTGTGTGTGTGTGTGTGTGTGTGTGTGTGTGTGCGCGTGCGTGTGTGTGCAATAGGGGTCTCGAATTGAGATTTAGCCTATAGCAGCTAGTCGTGCCTCTGCTCTGTGGGTCAGTGCTTGGTTAATGCTCCATTAATTTACTTCTCTCTCCCTCGCCACACTCTCTCTCTCTCTCACACACACACACACACACACACGCAGACAAGGTGATTGATTGAATAAACAGCTGTCAGTAGTCGGAGATAACCTCACTAGCATCACACCGCTGTCTTTCAGACACACACGCGCGGCGGGGTCCCAGGAGTAAAAACCCACATTACGCATGCTGACACACACTTGTGAACCGACGCGCACACACGCGGGGATCATCGGATGATCATTTATCAGCATGTGTTCAAAAGCGGGCGGATGATTCATGACACGTTAATATCTTTTGCTCTCAATTTCCCAAATTTTCCAAATTCCATAAGCATTTCTGTCAATTTAAGAGCAAAATGGCCTTGAAAATGCTGTCCACTGGCCCTAAACCGTGACAGAATGAATAATATTCTACATATGCTAACAGGCAACGCTCCCATGTTGCCAAAATGTCCTGTCCATGTAAAATAAATGTATCTCACTATTTTACATTTCACTTTTTTTTTCACAGTTCAACACGCACACGTTTTACGCGCAGAAATAGGTTAGAGTCCCTTGACTTAAGCAGACAGCAAACACGTACACACACCTTTCACCTCTCTATCCTTCTATCCAGCCATTTCTTCATCCCTCCTCTCCGCCGTGCCGACATTTCATTTGCTTTTTCTAAAAGTGACAACCCCAGGGAGCGAGGGGAGCGAGGGATAGTGAAAGAGCCTGGTGATGAGTTTTGAGCAGGGCGTGGAGGAGTGCTATTTAAAAGCGCCATGCATCATTGTCAGATGGTGGGAACGCACAAACACACACACACACACACACACGCGCGCTCAGACAGACACAGGAAACACACGCATGCACGGAGTAGCGCAACGCAGCCCGGGTGGCAAACTGAAGTTGACCCCCGTTCCATTTCATCAAATGTCCTCTGAATGAGCCGCACAGCCTCATCTGTTTTGCACACACACACACACACACACACACACACACACACACATACACAGAGTTAGTGATCAGCCTTAGTGTCTAGCCTGCTTAAATCACAGCTCACTTAAGAGAAAAACCATATCACCTCAACGGGAGACGCGCACACACACCTTGCTGGTCCCATTTGTGTTAATACGGCCCCTGGTTTTTGGGCTTTAGGGCTCATATTTGCCATTATGGAGATGATGGCTTTACGGGGGCCTCTCACCTCACCTCGCGTTGGTCGGGGGAGAAGAGAGGGGAGAGTCGAAATGAAGGCTGACACCTCGGCGGGATTTATTTGATTGTGGATGCGAGGCGGTGTCATTCTGGGGAAGGGTAGAATAAGGGGTGGTGGATGAGATGGGAGGAGGAGGGGGGGCCCCGGACCCTCGGGCTAAGTGAAAAGAAGAAGAGGAGGACGGTGGCGGGGTGAAGGGAGAGAGGAAAGGGAGCAAAGGAGAAGGAAAGAAATAAAGGAAAGGAAAAGGAAGAGATTGAGAGGGAGCAGAAGTGGCCCCTCTTTCCCTTTCCGTGAATCAAATCAAATTCCCCTTATCGCACATTATTTGAAGAGGTTATCGGGCGCGGTAATGCGGTTACACGCCGGGCCGCGGCTGAGAGATTTCCTTGTTTACCGATGTTGGCGGGTGTTATAGCTAACCGGCCGGGCGAACGGCGAGGGGAGGGGAGAGAAAGGAAGAGGAGGAGGGGAAGACGAGAAAAGAGGGGTAGCGGGCATAAACACTTGATGCATGTCAGAAAACTCATTTAGGGGAACAACAAGGAGGGGGAATGGAAGTGTGTGTGTATGTGTGTGTGTGTGTGTGTGTACGCACACACAAGGAGAAGACAGTTGTTCAAGGACAGAAAACAGCCTCTACATGTAGACACTTTGTAATTCCATTTGGGAAATGTGCTTGTGTGTGTGTGTGTGCGTCTCCCACCAACATACTGCATATGTGCCAACTCATAAACCCAGCCGTCCTCTTTTCTGACTCTTATTGTTGTGCTTAAATCCAGTTTACATGCGCAGTGCTCATTAGCTGATTGTGTGTATAATTTACAAGTGAATTCAAGTCCCGGCAAAGATATAAAAGATAGAAAATGGTCAAGTTCACGGCAAGGCAGACATGTCTGTGCTTTTTTTTTTTTTTTTTGGAAATGTTCAGTCGAACTAAGGACCAAATTTAAGTAAAAAAATTCATTACATTGCTGATTGCTGTAGCACTCATTCATATAATCTGTATCCAGTACATGTTATTAGTTTTCACACACAGTCCTACACATGGCCTCCTGCTTCCTGAGAGGCAGGAATGATGGGCGAGATAAAGGCAAAGGGATGACACGCAATACAGGTCATTAAATGGGATTTGGACCCACAGTGTTGTGAGTACATGGTTCGCCTCTTAGCCCAGTGAGCCATGAGGACACCCCAAATGGTTTTTTATCTCTGGCCCCATTGAGAGCGAGTATTGAGCTGACAATCCCTGTCCTCTCTGGAGGTGGCCTTTTACCTCAGCTCATTGTAGTCTGTGACTGGGAGCCCGCGCTATCTAGCATCTATTGATTCCCCACTTCATGTGGACCAGAGCAACACAGGAGAGGGGAGAGAGACACCGAAAGTCAGAGAGAGAGAGTGAGAAGGTGTGCGTGTGCAGCAGAAGAGAAAAAGGAAGGTGAAGGGTGCTGCTTCAAGTGTTAAAAGGGATCAAACTTGCTTCATAATGACTGACACTTAATACATTTTCACCAGCTATTGGCTAAAGAGCAGCTGATACCTTAGCTAGAGTTGTTTAAATGCTGTCATTCAAAGTTATCGGCCTACGATAAAGGAAAGAAGAAGACCAGAAAAACATGTAGTAGAAGAAAAAGGACAGAATAAAGTTGAAGGAGGGAGTAGGAAAGGAAAGGCAGGAAGAAAGGAACGGCAGAAGGATGAAACCGTGGAGGAAGTAGGGATGCAAAGGAAGGAAAGCAGGAAGGAAAGGAGGAATGAAAGCAAGGGCAAAAGTGAATCCCTACCAATGCAAGAAGAAGAAAAGAAGGGGGGTGAGACAAAAGGGGGAAGATTCCTCCTCTCTGC
>OMLP01046276.1:28846-50543 GCA_900302685.1 Spondyliosoma cantharus
TTCATTTCAACACACACACACACACACACACACACACACACACACACACACACACACACACACACACACACACACGGCCCTCTGTTCTCATGGCTGAGACAAATCAACAATCTGAAAACTTTTATGTAAGTGTCCTTTTTTTCTCTACAGAGTGGTAGTCACACATTGCAATGGGGACCGAAAAATAAATAACCTTGTTTTAATAAGAAAGCAGAGGGAGGCGTTGAAAAGCCGCTGCTGTGCTGTGTGTGTGGTAATGGGGTATCATTTGTCTCATGGGAGCGAGCGGAGCCCTGCAGCTGTGGCGTATACGGAGCTCGCGCAGCTGTGAATGAGGCAGTGGCGGCCAGCGCTGGCACACACTGGCGAGTCAGCTGAGAACGGCCAGCTTTTCCAGCAAGTGAGAACGAAATGCTGTGCTGCCTGACAAGTAGAGGTAAAAACATACTGCTATCAGAATGGCTCCGGATCATAATAATGCTCCAACATGAAATGTTAGTTTATTCCAAGAAAGTACACAGTCATAAAAACAAACAATTGGCTGACGGCGACTTCGGATGCTGTGCTGCTGACTCGCCTAAATGGATTGATTTCAGCAGTTCTCTGCCAAAAGTCCATTTACTGCAATTAGTTTGAAGCCGTTTTGGCGTGTTTGCGAGCTTTACTGTGCCTCCATGAATCATGCCGTGCCCCCCCTCTGCAGAGAGCGTTCCATCCAATCCACACTCAACCTGCCTTTTCCTGCACGGGTGCATAAATCGAGACACCAAAGTGTTTAATCCCCGTTCCATGTGCAGTGTTGGTAGGAGACGGCAAAATTGAAACGACAGGACGTGGAACGGAGCACATCCGAGTAAAATGAAGGTATCACTCCTGGGTTTATGGAGCTGACAGGATATTGATTCTTCCTTGACTAAGCCTTGGGGTTCAAATACATGTCTTACAACATTACCGCGCACTCCATACCGCTGACTCTGCTGTGTGAACACAGCCCTAAGGGTAAACCAGAAGACCATCGTCTGTATAAATGACGCTGCATACCTGTCCTCTTCCTTTGCCTTCTTTCAATCCCTCCCCCACTGATCTCTCTTTTCCTCCATAGGACATGACCACCCAACAGCTCTATCTCCTTATCTCTCTGTTCAGATCAATCTTTATACAACATCATTCCCTCCCTGGATCCTTTGCTGATGACCATGTTTCTCAAGCCAAAGCCTCTCCACAGTAACTGCTGTACTGCCTTAATCCCTCTACAGTGCCGAAGGGGATAAAACTTCACTTCCCAAATCCTCGACAGCTGCGTCGGTAAGATCGGACCCTCTGCCACCCATCTCCTAACATTGTTGACGTGCCACGGTCTCACCCAGTTTTGCTTCTTCACTCCACTGCTCATAGTAGGATGGGGCCTGAAGGCCATGACGCCTCTGCCCGGGAATGCTGGGAAGGAGCCAAAACAGATCCCCTTCCGTGGAGCATACGAGCAGTGTGGATGCTTGAGCACACATGCGCAGCAACACACACCCAAACAGCTCTTCTGGAACCATGGGGATGTGAAAATGAAAAACGGAAATCACAGGGATATTGGGCTGAAGCAGACAGCTTAACCTCAGCTTTACTTTTCTTTACTCTGGCTCGGCACGGAAACCACAAGACTTCCATCAGTCTGCATGACTAAGGTGCAGGTAGTTATCGGAGCGAATTGCTGTGTAATTCAAGACGGAGGGTGGCTCGACCAAGCTCTGATTGCAGGCTGATGTGTGTGGAAGCTGAGGAGCTGCGAGCGGGGACCTACTGTACGCCCTGGCAGTGAGCCATGTGGCATTGCTGAGTGATGAGACACGCCTGGAGGTTACTGCAGAAAACAAATTATAAGAGGCAGGACAGAATTCAATGGACAGCTTTAACCACAAAATGACTTCCTCCATGCAGAGTGAAAAAAAGCTGTCAGCATAGCTGCAGCAGAGAGCACAGCCTCAACTGGAAATCAGAACAGAGAGGAAATAAGAGTTTGGGCTCTCGAGCTGATTGCAGTAACGGGTTTGTCCATTTAGCTTGCTGATACATCTTCAAATTCACATTCACATAAGAAGGAAGCGATCATCGACTTCAGCAGCTCATTGTTTTACCTTGAGTCCCAATTTATCTGCTCTCCTTTGATAGTCAGCTCAGATGACAGTAACTGCCCGGACATTTTTATTCCCTGCGCATTGTGATGTCGCCTACATTACTGCACACGCAACGCGCACATGTCGGAGAGGGTTCAGGGGTCAGCTGAGGGCCAAGGACCACTGTGTGCTGGAGAGAAAGAGTTATGACAGCTCTGCTCAATCTCATCACCCCAACTGTCAACTTGCACAGCATCATTTATCTGTGAAAGACTCGCCGTCGAACACACACAACGCCATGGGTGGGCAAATCACCACTACGGCTCACGCTTCAAAGCGATGACTGTAGAATAGGGCGCAAATTGAGCTGATATGAATTATGGGGCCACGGCCAAATGTTCATAATGTAGCCGGTTGCAGTAATATTAATATGGGTGGTCTGTATGTGCGGCGTGCAACTCTGAGTGTGAGTGAGTGTGTGTATGTGTGTGCAGAGTTGAGAATTTATGTGAGCTCCATCAAACAGCCAAGAAGCAGAGATGGATGGAGCCATGCGAGTCAGAGATTAAATTAAAATGAGCCAATTAAAAACTTCTTGTAAAGCAAGACACATGCACAAAAAAATGTAAAAATGCACAAACAAGAACAGGAAGTAAAACTCAACTGAACGGAGGTTTTTTTTATGGTTAAATGGCTTGATTAATTGGTTAAACACATTTCACAGCTTTATCAGTGCAGAAGGAAAACCATAACCTTTTTGTGTAAAAGACACGGATGCCCTTCAGCTCAGACTTAGAGTTTAGGTTTTCTAGCAGAATATGTAGCGCCCGTGGAACAGATGGCTATCTCTTTAGGAAACATGTGGCACGGAGTGAAGCATGTTAGAAGGCAGGGAGAGAAACTGTAAGAAGGCCCTCAGGCAGGCTTGTTGTGATTATCGACGATTAGCCTCTCATTGGGCGAAGAAAGGAAAACAAATCTCCAAACATTAAGATCGGCCTGTACAGCCCGCAGCAAGGTTCTGCTTTGTCATCAAGACGGAAAGAGCTGCTTGAGTGCTAAAAGCTTTCCATGCTCCCTTTTTGGACATTTTGTGTGTGCAGACAATCCAATCCAATTAAATCACCCTGCAACAACCCTGCCTTCTGAAGCCTATTTGTGCAGAGACATTATCAGAGAAGAGCTTGTTGATTTTTTGTTCTACAGCGCCACAGTTAAGGGGCTACTTTTAAGATTTCTTGTCGAAAAGAATCAAAAATGAACTAAAATTGTCAACATAATGTGAATAATTTGAAACATAATGTGAAAAGCAGTTTTGACAATATGTCTGTGTATTAGAGCCCAACTGATACATCAGTCAATATTATCAGTCAATATTGGCCAGTCACAGATCTATGGTGTTGGCGTATGCTTTTCCTGTAAATTTCCTGTTATGTTAGATAATACAAGTTTATTGTTAAAATGTGAGTATATTGGCCACAATATTGATACTGGACTGTTTTGACTCCCTAACATCGGTATCAGAATCAGGCCCAAAAATTGCATAGCGGTCGGACTCTACTATGTTCCACATACTGAGGATAGCATGCTAACCAGCTGATCCTGATCCATCCCGGTCCAATGCTCCTGTGCTAGCACTGTGGACACTAACGCCCCCCTGGTCCCAAAGCTCCATGTTCGAAATGCTACCTGCACTACTGACCGAGCTAACTAGCTAAGGTCAGCAATTTCTTACATACTGCACCTTTAAGGGAGGAGTTAAATATACTGTACCTGACAGGTTCAGCACCCACACAAGACAGGGCGCTGTGCACTCTGAAAACTGTAAAGGACGGTATGTTTTCAATAATGACTTGTGAGATTCATTTTAGTTTTTTTTGTTTTCAGGCACTCCTCATCCTCTTTTTTCTTAATTCTCTATGGTCTCGGTGTCTGAGATGAGTTTGTGCGTGGGAGTAAGATAAACACATGGACTCCGAGGAGGGATGTGGAATACAAAATAAATGCAAAATCACAATGAAGTACGAAAAGATACAGAGTTACGACAAGTGAACTTGAAAATACATGATAGAAACAGAAATGTAGCGTCGAATTAGTCAATGTCCAAATTCAATAAATCCATTTCTCTGCCGTCATCTGTATGACGCACATGCATGCTATACGTGCCTGACATTGTATATATGCCATACGCTCATCCCTCGTGAGTCATTATGAGTCTATTAACAACCCAGTGATATCAAATGAATCCAACAACTATACACATGTATTTTAATTGCAGACCTGTGCTCCCACGAGGGAAGGGGGGAGGGGGGGGGGGTTGTCAAGCCTCCTGCATGCCGATGATAAAATGCAACCATTCATCCGTGCTCGCTCATCACAGCTGCATGTTGTTCTGTCTTCGCTGCCATCCCACTGCCACGTTTTTTCAATGTTAAATGCCAGTTCAGCCCACGCAATGTTAGCTGGCACAGCTTTCATTTTCAAATATTCCAACAAAGCACCAAACTTCCATCCCTATAACAGACCCAGCATCCACTCCCCAGCCTGGGGTCCTATCCAGCAACTGCATCACCGGTTGGCACTTCCATGTTCCCCTGCAGCCAAGGCACCTCATCTGTGCAAAGGACAAACATTTGGACTACTCTAGGTGTACTCAAGGACTCTAGTCTGCTCTAAATGGAGTGCTGAAGTAGGTCAAAACACTTTGGCATTCAGAAGATTTTATTTTATTTTTTTTCTTGTTTTTATTGCGAGACAAGGCACAAAAAAACTCTGACAAGAGGCAGTGAACAAAGGCCAGTTAACAGGGGAAGAACATAGTTGTGCTTAGCTGTCATGTGTTGTGTTGGTACGATGTGTTGTATACGGGTGAGTGTGTGTCGGCAGTCTGGACAGTAAAGGCTAAATGAATGAAAGTAGAAAGAAAACCAAGGGAGAGTAAAGAAAGGGACGTAATTACAAAAAAAAGCTAAGTTGCAGTTCACATCCATGTCTGCCCAGAGCCTAAGCCCAAGTTGAGGAGACTTTGAAGGGATTTAATAAAAAGGTACTTGGTGCTGCTCTTGGTAAAGCGGAAGTTATCACTATATTGACATGTATTATTCATGTTGAAGCCAACAATGCCCCTTTCACACTGGACAAACACAAAAGGCTAAAACGTGCTAAAATCTGGCTTTTGTCTTCAATGCGAATGTGTACAAGTGGCATTCACTCTGCAATAGTCACAGGTTTTTATCGCCTCAGCTCCAATCGGGTCTGAAGGAAACACAACACCCGGCTGAACACGTTGATTTTTGCCACTTGTGAGGCATGATGTTGTTTCTGGTGTTAAGGCAATTGGCTTAACTGGAGTAAAAGACATTGGTAGTATTAGGAATTTTATCAGTGGCTTTCCGTGCTTGTCAGCTGCCTGGTCAGTACCGTGTGTGTGCAGCTCTCAACAGAGATGAGAAAGAAGCAAGATGTCTCGCTCATTAACAACTTCAGTTAGCTCTGGGAAAAATGATGTGTCTAATTCAGAATTCGATTTGTTAACACCTAAGTCTGACAACAAATGTGACAAGCAAGGTACAAAAAACAGAGGCAAAACCTGTCTCCTGGCAACGTGAAAGAAGTCACACGGTGGGTTTACTGAGGTTTAGTAAACTCACAGATACACATATTGTTGCGTATAATGTGGTTTTAGAAACTAATTTAGCTGAGGAGAACAGAGGTGCGACGACAGTCACCTGAAGCTCAATATCAGCAAAACCACTGAGCTTGTGTTGGACCACTGCTGTAGGTCCAGTGTGTTTCTGTTCTCCAGTGAACTCAGAGTCAGATTCCTTGTGTGTATTCAAAGGCTTGGCTAATAAAGCAGATTCTGATAGAACACAAAGAAGCTACAAATTGGAAACTCCAAAAACACCTTTAATATGATGATTATTGTTATTATTAATATTTACAATAGAGTCCTGTCCTGTCCATCCACTGGCAGTGAAGCTGTTAGATCTGTAGGAGGGCTCCAGAATGAGTCGTCAGGGTCAGTCAGGCAGGATCAAGCAGCTAATTGTTTTTTGTAGTTATTGATATGAAATTCTTGTTTCTGCTGCTTTCCGTGTTCCCCTGGTTTTATATATGTATCTATTTTTTGTGTTTTAAATGTGTGTAGTTTCGCTTGGCTGGTGCAGCTCCTTGTAGGAGGAGACTGACCTATTGTTGGTTTAATCCCAGAACCTAAAGCGGGCTAGCTTGCCTGGAAATGACAGTCAATTTAAGTACATGTGGTATTGGTTGAACTGAAGAATACGCTGACCAAACCCTCCCTCCCCATGCCTGCCACTCAATAAAGAACCGTCAGTTCATATAAGATAATGGCCAAAAACATCCCTTGGACTACCTGTCCTATTGATCCTCGCAGCATCTGGAGATTGAGGGCTGCATATCTCTTGGATGCTGGACAAATCCCAAGGTACTCAACCTTCCCCCGAGGCCCTGCTTTAACAACTAATCTCCCCCATACACCACCATCCCCTGTGGCCCCAGCCTGCCGTGTCTCTAATGCACAAGAGAGGGTTTAGAGTCTCAGGGGAGTCATGAGAGCAGATTATCACCTCCGCCAGTAGATAAACAGCGGTCACCGTGTACACTCATCACCAGAGGTTTGGACTGGATCCAGGTCTGATGTCCCTGGTATGTGAGTGTGTATGTGTGTGTGTGTGTGTCTAGGGTCACTGTGTGGACACGGTTTGCCTGTTTTCACCGCAGAAGCCCTGCCAAGTTGGCACGGCAGTATCTAGCTGTTGATCGTCTGTCCTCGTCCTGGAGGAATTTCCTCCCTGATCCAGCGTGCAATCAGAGGCATCTGCGGTGTCCACTTTGCCAGGATTCTTCCATCTCCCCCGAAACGCACACGGACATGCTACAGCATCTGTTAGGACACACTCTTGCCTGGGAGAGGTGCAGCTGTGAAACCCAGGCACACATCACCAGAGATCACTATGCACAGGCGTTCGGGATGTGCTTCAGGGCTACTCGGGTGAACTGTCGTCTCCCATGACCTCACAAAAATCCATCTCATCATTGTCAAAGGCGTATCCTTCATCGGCAAAGTTCACAGTCTTCCGCTGAGCCCGGCTCAGGACTTCAAAGGCTGCCTGAGATTCCCAAAAAATCTGAGACTTTTGAGGTATAATTGATTTAACCTCGGATAGGACGCTGTGAATGAATCTATTCACTTACCGATTTCTAAAAAATCAAATGTATACATTTATCTGTTTAAATGTGAAACCAAAAGACATGAAACGCTTGAAATCACATTCTCCCTTTGCTGAACATGCAGAGCATCAACACCGTGTCCGTGCCTTTCCTGACAGGGCGACAGAGCAAATGGAAAACGGGAACGAGAAACACATCAGTATGATGCGAGAATGTGCCTCATATCCTTCATGCTAATTTCCAGAGAGTTCGTCTGCTCCGAGTAATGCCATACCGGACTTACACCTGATAAAAGCTCTATCATTCCATTTCTTTTGCCAAGTTTTAAATGAAGGTAATAGACGAGCTGCTGCTGCTACAGAGTCGGAGAATTTAAGCAAGGGCCAAATGAACAGGGAGGAGGGGGAGTATGATAATTGCGAAGAGGGAACAGAGAGCAGCAGATGAAATATGTGCCTAGAAAACATAATTAGCAAATAAAATGGTTGTCATACCGTCTTGTCCTTCTGCAGAGCAAAGAAACAGACAGTTAGACACAGCTGTATCAACCATTTCTTCTCTTACTGCTCTATACATGATGAGAGGGGATTATGTGCACAGAGAGGCTATAAAAAGACCTTTCACACAGTTTTGCAGTTGCACTACAGGGCATGGACAAAGTGTTGAGAGGAGAAGACAGCTCAAATTGACCACTACTTCTCTCACATCGCTTCAGTCCACAGATTGCAGTCATGTCCGACTGACACCCAAAGCCGCCTTTATCTGACCCCTTCCTCCAGTGTTTCCACCCAATTTCACAAAACCTCTCTTTAATGCTTAAAGGGCCCCTGTGGAACTTCTGCGTTGTGCTGGAAGCTGGTTGTTTGTTTACGTCTGCGGACTCCATTACTCAACTAATGTTAGCGACTGCTGCTCTCTGTTAGTGGAGTGGAGAGAGGCACTGAGATGAGGTGCTCCAGAACGTACATAAAGTCACAACCTTTTGGACTGCTGCTGGAACGCAAGCCCGAGTCCTTCGCAAAGAAACCCACAGTCCAGCAACATCAAACAGCTTCGTCCACAGGCTTGCATCAGCAAAACCGAGAGAGACAGAGAAGCATGGACACAGGATGTAGAAAGCAAGGCATGTCAATTAATTGTCCACATAATATGAAAAAAATGTCTTTGATCACGAAGCCCAAACTTTACAATTCTCTGGTTAATCAGTCAAGTGTATGAACTACTGTGCAGACTGGAGTCTCTGTTAACAAAAGGCAATTGCACATTATATATACTTGTAAAACATGCAACATTTACAAGACGGCTCATATAAATACATGTTTGTCATAGACAGCTTTTCACAAAGTTAATAAAGTTCCTTCTAATTCAACAACTCACAAATTTGAGTGTTTTTATGAGGGAGGCTGGTGAATTTCTTTCCCTCTCCACCCCCTTGCTGTTGTCAACAGCAGCTGTTTTGGCTGCTTTGACCTAAAGTGTGTTGTTCCATGTTTGTTGTCTGCTGACATGCAAAACATTTCCAAATTGTTGTACATTTTTGTCAATAACTATTACATATAATGTTATCCCATCCAAATTAATACAAAAAACAAGCCAATTTACATCATTATATCATCATTATACAGACTGACCTCTCAGCAGCCCCAGCTATGACTGACGCCTCTGCAGGGAAAGTCTCATTTTCATAACACGTTACAATCTGCTCACATGTGGCCAATAAAATAGTGATCAATTGCTGCAGGTTTTTACATAGAACCCCTTAAATACTTTCTCATGTAAACATCACAGAGCTATGCTTATATTAAAGAAGACATTTGTACCATTAAATGGGTACAGATAAATTGCCTTTTTACAGTGAACTTATAAAAAAATGTATCAAACTCTTTAAATTTTACATTCCTTGGTTCACCCACTGCTCGTCCACACATGCGCCCAATTTCAGGCTAGTATATAAAAGTACTAATGCTTCATAGGGCAATTACTGCGCCTTCCCTGTGCCAGACCTGTCCAAAACCATTACAAATGATTACAGCTAACAAAGACTGAACTAAAATTATTAGCAAAAACAATATTGTGTAATTACAAACCTACTAACATAACATAAACATACACAGGAAATTACTTTAGTTTGAGTCTTTGTCAATTTGTTCAAATTTGTCGACGCAACAAGAAAGGAAAGGCATGTTTATAGAGACTGGGTTCCCAACACGACTGTGAGTGAACTGCCTCCACAGTGTATTTATATTTGTATCTTATCTATTCTGAACTAACTCTGACAAGTTACCTCCATTTTATAATAGAGATACTTCGACTGATCCTGAGACTAATAAAAAACTAAACACTAAGCCTGGTGTTACCTCTCGCTTTTCATTTCGGCGTCCATGTTAACAGGTTGGACCGGTCACACTGGATGCTTTAAACGCGTGTGGCTGCTGTGTCACATCTTCTAGAGATTCGGAGTCTCGCCTATTTCTACCGCGACATGCATAAGGTTCTCGACAAAAATGGGAAGTCATATAGACATCATGCTCCCTCTCGTTCCCCCTCTGGCCTTCTCGCTCTTTCAGTGGGGTAAAGGAAAATGAGGTCATTGTATTTATCGATAATTATCAAAGGCAGGCTCCATGTAAACAGAAAGGGCAGGCTGGAGCAGCAGCTCGGTAACGCAGCTGTCACGCAGCACACATGTACAGGCCTCCAGTGTGTCCAGCCTGTAAGAGGGAATGTCAAGCCAAAGTAGTGAGAGTGCAGTGCGTAATTTCATATCTCTCAGCGTTAGATGTTTTTTTCTGACAGCACAGCTCGCACAAAACACACACACAAAAGGCAAACCTACATGAATCTCCTGCGAAATGAAATGCTGCATTTACAACAAAGTTACATCTTCTCAAAAAGGGATTTTGACGCGGAACACTGCTGTGCTCAGAGAAAAACACTGCTACGAATGGAAAACACCGGTATGAACACCTCATGGAGAGTTACGGAATGTGTTGTAACATATTTTTGTACAATGTTTTTATACTCAAAAATAAAACACAAAGATATACCGTAACATTTAAGTTATACTGTATATATTCCAATAAATTTAAAGTTACACACTTTTCTACATACAGAACAAAACATAGAAAATATACGTTATACATTAAAAACACGGCATCCTGTAACAGCTCACCCGGTGCCCTTTTGTTGAAAAGTTCGGATTGCTAATTATGAATTACCACAACACATGTAAAATAAATTAGAACTGAACAAGCTGGGAAGTGATTATATAATATTTATATGATGTTGTATGATTTGAGGATCACAAAGCTCTTCATGCACGATCTGACGCTGCTTTCGAACGATACTTCCCCAATAAGTGAACAAAGAAAGAACCATAGGGAGTGACCATTATGCAAAGTAAATATTTCCACATCATCACCATCACTTCCTTTCAGAAAGATAAATGCAAGAATAAGATAATAATAATAAGAATAATATGGACATAATATGGGGAGCATTTTGACGATAAAATACCATTGCATTCAGTCCATTGCTTAAAGTGAAGTCAAAATAAAAAAGGAAGGTGGAGCTACGTTGGGATGGAAAATATATTAGTCGCAGTGAGAAATAGAAATAAAGCATTATAAACGGGTGAAAAGAACACATAATTGCCAGAATATGATTCAGTGAAAACAAGCTCTGGCGGGGACACACTGGAGCAAATACGACTCAGGTAGCAGAGATGTGGGGGATGTAACCAGAAAAAAGGCTGACTTAAATACTTTTGTTACCGCACACAGTTCCAGTGATTTGTCTGAGGAAGGCGGCAGGGGGAGAATCCGAAAACATGGAGGCACAAAAGTGTCCAATTTTGAACGAAGACACTGGCTTAAAAGTGGAAAGACCGCTCCAGGAAAAGATGAAACGGGTCACATCGTGTTTAACGACGAGCCGGACTGAAGAAGTCGTCTCTCTTTTTTAATGAAGTGTGGAGAGAATCCCAGCGAGCTGGAAGGAATCAATAGATTTCTGAAAAAGATGTTAGTGAGTCAGAAAACTGCTAAGACTATTGCCTTGACAACACATATCTGTGCACAATACATATTGATTAAGTGGATGATTAATGAGTGGCTAGTGTACATCTTACAGTGGCGAGCAGATTGAGCAGAGGAAGGGGCACTATTGATCCAGTTCTGTGTCTGGTGGATGAGATAAGAACAGCTTGTGTGAATAAAGAGACAGAGGCTGCAGTGTTTCTTGGTGATGTGAATGCATATGACACGCTATGCAGAGAGAGACTGCGGTCATTACACAACATGAGAGTTGGAGCAGAAAGGTTTTGGAGTTTCTAAGTGGAAAAGTATGTAGGTTAAAATAGAGCCAGAATGATCAAATAAACATGCTGCGCAGAATGGGAGACCCCCGGGGAGTATCACAATGTTGCACCATATTTTATTTTATAGTTATGTATATGTATTTGTACATATGCCATTGGATATTGGAGGCTAACCATTGGCAGATGACTATGCCTTTTTTTGGAAAAGAGGGGGAATGTTGAACATAAAGTTAAGGAGTGCAATATGGAATTCATCAAGTTGAGGGAAAGAAAATGGGGATTTATGGGGTAGAAGAAGCTTAGGCGTGGCAAGTATCTGAAAAGTTATGTATATAATTTAGAGAGAGTTGAAAGTTTTCAGTGTTTGGGGAGTATTACTAGAGTCAGCTAGCCCTGAGCACATCCCTGTCCAGAGCTCCTGTGCTAGCGTTGTACACGTTAACAATCCCCTGGTCCTTGAGCTCCCAGTTCAAACACCTAGCTGCACGGCTAACTGAGCTTACTAGCTATGGGTAGCCACAGTTTAACAGCAGTTAGCAGTTACACTGGTGATATGCTGCCCCCTATTTGTTTTGAGTTGGCCAGTTCTCACATACTGATCTTCAAACAGAAGGAAGACGTCCAACAGGACACTGTGATCAGTGTGATACTGGAAGGAGACACTGGAGCATCTTTTAGAAACAATAAGAAATGTACTGAAGAGAGAGGACTGATTATCACACAGGGTGTGTAGAGGCCAGGGTACAAAGTGTACCGGAGTGCAGAGGGCAGAAAAATGGCTATTTGGTTTCATGAGAGTGACTGGACTAATTACAAGACAACAAGGAAGACTATGGCCAGGAGCAGGCACAACTGGAACATTATAAATGTCAGCTGCTTTAAAAGAAAAAGAAGGAGGCGGCAGCTACCTTTACATCGTTGCTATTTTGGGAGGGTGCAATGCCAGAAAATTGAGTTTATACCACGAAAATTGAAAACTGCAGGGGAGAAAACATTTCCTGGACACCTTTGGCTTTCAAATGAGTGCAGGATTACAATTTCATTCTTGACGTTAAAGCAGTTTTAATCCGTGGCAGAACATTGTTGATACTTCCAGTTATCTCATTATGAGTGAACAGTAACATTGAACGTTTTTATTGGCATACGCTGCATTCAGGGTAAAGAGTGTTTTCTCCTCATTGCTATGATTGTAAATGATTTTTTTTTAGGGGTGGTGGTGTTATGAATAAACAGTCATATTGAACATTTTCTTGGCGTATATTCAAGGTGGAAAGTGTTTTTGCTTGCTGCTATGATTTTTTCTGGTGGTGGTTGTGTTGAGTTTTACTTAAAGAGACAGGAGCTAAAACGGGGACTACAGAGCTGCAGTACTGGGCAGGATGAGAAAACTGGTGTGTTTTACCTATTACAGTAGTAGTAACCCAAAACAAAATGATGTACCTGAAAATTAGCATAATATGTCTCCTTTGAAATTAATTTCAGATATTTGTAGCTTTTAGTATCAAATCATTTGAAACCTGAATTTGTATTCAGTAGACCTTAGCCTTGGTTAAAGAAGCATCTCAACGAGGCGCCACAGTAGCTCAGTTGGTAGAGCGTGTGCTTCATGTACAGAGGCTGTGTCCTCGCTGCAGCGGCCCAGGGTTCGCCCCTTCTCTCTCATCCTGGTTCCTGTCATATCTCAAGCTGTCCTATCAAAATAAAGCCATAAAAACAAAAAAACAAAAAGTATCTCCACTGGAAAGATGGCCCTTTGCATAAAACTGCGTTGTCTATTTAGTTGAAAGTTGCATAGATTTCTGAAATTGGTGCCCAGAGAAAAAGGGATGAGGTATTTCTTATTGCTCAAAAGATAGAAAAACCTACAATGACCAGAATGCAATGTGCTGCACCTGACCAATAATGCCGTAAGTTTGGCGGTGCTTGGCTTTGGCTCGAAATCAGGAAACAGTTTGGCACTAAAGTATGTTTTTGAAAACATGTAGGTGAGAAATAGACTATGATCATGGTTCATATGTGATCATCACTGTGCTGTATTAAAGTGGGACCTGAGTTTTCACAACACATAAACAATATAGCGTTCACTTCTGGTTCACCTCTTTCTCACTTTCAGCTAAAGAGTACACTAAAATATGCTCCTGACAACATTTCAGGTGAGTGATAGGCACTGAAGTAACAGGGGGCTCAAGTGCAGGCAGAATGGAGGGTTTACCATTGTTGATTTGCATATACTGACAACATTGTGACGATACAATGCTGGGTGGAAATCTGCCAGCTTTCCATTTAACAAGCAACTCGTTTTACATAAACGGAAAACAAATAGTCGACGGGCTTTCACACAACAGGGGGCACTGCAGAGAGGGATTAACGGCCCTCGCAACCTCCCCAACCAACAGCAGGTGTTGATGGGCAGAAGACGTTCACAGCGTGTATATGTTTTCCTGTCCATTCCGCGGATGTGTGCGTTTGTTTGTGTGGTCATGTGCGGCTGTGCAGACGCAGAGGAATGCCAATGTGTGACACTGTGCGATCGGGCCGGCGCCCCCGTGTTTGTGAATGTTTGTGTATGCAAACATTTTTGGCGATGTTCTCAAGCCCTCCGCAGGTGTTTGGATCTCCACAAAGACAGGGGCCGCGAGGCATCGCACTCGCCCTCAACTTCCCCTTTCCCTCTCCCCTTTCATTCTCCGGGCCATGCTAGGCAGGAAAGGAAACGCTGCCAACCCCAGGTGTCGGGCATCCGTTCGGCACTGTGTCAGCAGACATGGGAGAATTTGAGGGGAGAGACGGAGTGCATGCAGACGAGGGTGAGGGATTTAAGAGGGAGGGAATTTAATAGGGAGAGGAAAAGTGTGAAAATGGAGCACAAAACAGCACAAAACCGAGAGAAGTGGATTTAAAGGGAGAGGAATTAGAAAGTGAGCGGTGGTGAAGCAAAGGAAAGAAAATAAAGTCTAAGCAGTCTATGGGGGAAAAGTATATGTGACCTTTGACATGTATGAGCGGTTCTGTGGACCAAAGCAGCTCCAGAGGGTTTTAACTGGTCTTGACAGACGCCTAAAGTCTGCCCTCTCAAAACAAACAATCACATCCACTCAAGCCTCTAGAGGGACAATCACGGCTCTGCAAGTCTTCTACTACAAACAGACGACTGGACTCCATATTAAAAAATCACTGAGCACTGGCAGACTTCACTTAATCAGAGAATCTGGAGTCAGATAGCATAGCAAGGGCACGTGATGAATCGCAGGCGCGCATGCAACATCAGCTCTCTGCCATTTGCTTTTTTCGTCTCTCTCATGTCCCTCAAAGGATCCCAGCATTATTTAGGTCTGGAGTTGATAGGGGCTGAAATGAGATATAGCTCGAGGAAGCATGTCCTGGCAGGGACATTAATAGTGGAGTCACTGCTGGATGGATACGTGGCGCTGTAATGGCAAAATTGGAAATTGGAAGAAAAAAAAAATTAAATATGTATACACACTGTAATTCATCTGACAGGATGCAGGGAAAGGAGATACGTGGATAAGAGGGGAGCTCAGCGCAGCAAAGCCTGGTAGGTAGCAGCAGATTGGAGGGTCCTGCATGTGCGAGGTCAGATGATCGAGAGCTACATTTGATGATGAGTGTTGAGCGGGCGGCCAGACGGCAGGAGAGAGATTCATCCACCCCTGCAGCTGCCCTGTGCCTGAAGGGAAATCCACATCTCCGACATGTCGTCCACACATCATCGCACTCTCTCTCCTGCACATTTGCTCTCACACATCTTTTCACAATGCGCTCGCAAAAAAGGAATAACAGGCCGGGGACAATTGCACAGAGACGACACATTCTTGAAGCCCCCCCACCTCTGCGGTTCTTATTTATCAGTGCGCTGACAGACACGGTGAGGAACAGAGATGTCCGGATCCTCTTATGGCTAAATCATGTAGCGGATGGGACAGGTCCTCTCCTGCGGCTTTGATCACCCCTCGAGGACTGACACAGTGAATGATGGGGCCGAGTCAGTCCCGCTGCCTATGCATCCCCCCTCCCGTGAGGAGGACAAGTGGGACTGAGGGAAAGCAGGCCGAAAACACAGATATGGATATGCAGAGATGTCGTGATAAATCCAGGGGGAGGCTGTAAGCACTTCTTAGTTTTCGCATGTGGGAGTCTGGAAAGACAGAGGTGGCTCAGAGCAGAGGATTTTTAATGACACGCTTCATGGCTCTGATTTTAATGTGCCCCGCTAATTATGATACTGCCATGTTAGCCCTTTCCGAGCTATTCCACATAATGAGAGAGAGAGATGGATAGACAGAGGAGGGGAGAAGTTATGGGCACGGCACATGATGCGTGAGTGTCATTCCTGTCTGTCGCTCAGCACGGGGCTGTGATAAATTAGGCGTCTTGCCGTCACCCTGGCACCTGGCCACTGTTTGTCCTCTAGGTGTTGTGGTGACCAAACTGTCTCTCAGAGCGCCACAGGGGCACTTCGGGGGGGAGGGGTCTGGACACACTGTGCGGTACCATATGCCTGTGACCCAATGGGATTTGTTCTCCAGATGTACATGTTTGTGTACATGTGTCAAGTCAATGTTATGTGGGTGCCCAGTATCACAAATCACAAGCATGTGGCACCAGGGCTGCGACGTATGGTCAGAAATCATATGGCAATATGATCAAGGGTTAGTGGCAATGATCATTTTTGCATCACGGTATTCATTTTTACTGAAAGAGCTTTTGCTTGACGTTAGTGCGGGTCTGTACCACACACACATTTTCTCTAATATCTGGAAATTAAGATTTGTAGACCAGAGCATCTCTGCAGCACCACAGTAGGCCTACTTCATTTGTAATGCTGTTCACTAACACATTTTACCTTTATTGCTGAAAATTGGATATTGCACTTAACCATAGCTATTGTGATTTCAAAAATGTTTCAATAAACTGTGCTGCCTTAATTGACGCCCTTTATTCTCGGTCACCAGGTGTGTGTGCAATATATCCTCATAACAAAACAGCACGACCCCCAAAAAGACATATATACCACCACTCCCAAAACAACATGAACCCTGCAGCATACAAGCCACAGGGGAACTGGACATCTGTTGTACAGTCACGGTTTGGTTAGGTTTGTTAAGGTTTAGGAACAACAACTATAAGATAAGGTTTAGGAAAACATCATGGTTTGGGTTAAAATACCTATGTGAGAACAAATGTACAGTATTCACAGTATTCACATGGCGTTTCTTAACTACATTCGTCAAATGAACTCTCTGTTGACTACTGGTTTTACACGTGACATGAACAGTGGTCTCCAGGATGAAACTCCTGTGCTTGCCTAACCCAACCATCCATCCCCTGCCTCCTCCCCATCGAGATTTCTTCAATCTTTATCCTACTGCATACTTCTTCCTTTAGAGCTATAATCTACTACAGTCACAAGAGGTTACAGCCTGGGTTGTAATAAACTGCTTTCGACCAACCACTGTCGACCTAATATATGGTCATTTTTCTGATGAGGAGAGGCTTGTGTGTGTGTGTGTTTCGGACTGTTCCTCTCATTGGAAAGGATTCAATCTTCAGCCTAGGGTCACCTTCATCACTTTCTTGTATCCTGCAAAATCTCTGGGGTGATAGTTAAAAGAAAGCCTGGGTGGAAAATACCTGTTGGAACCATTAAGAAAAATAAATCAAATGAATGCAAAGATGACTTATGGAGACTTGTCAGAGGTCTGGGAATCAGCCAGGAACAGCCGTAGAGAGGATCTCCTCGAAGGCAATTCAGTCAAAAAATTCAGAGCATAAATCACAATGTTATATAAATCCGTTAAAATGCCTCACAATAGCGGCCCCAGATGGTAGGCAATTGTGTTGAATAGTACAGCCGGTACAGGACATGTGTGCGTTTTGAAGGAGGACCGGTCCGGTTTTGTTGTGGGTGTTGCTAACGGAGTTATGGCATTTTGCGCGTGACAGAGATGAAAGGAGTCGCAGCTGCATGATGACAGAAGGTGCACACTGAATAAAGGCTGACTCAAAGTGTCAAGATCGGTCCTATCCCTCATCACTCACGGCCCAATTTCTCCACGCTGCTCCCCCATAAAATGCCAGGTCTCTTCTTCCACACCTGAGCGCTTAGCTTTAATGCATATTAATTCACTGTCTTGGCACTGACACCCAGGCCGAGATTGAGGGCCAAACTGTTAAAAATAAGAGGGAGGTTTGCATGGTAAAACCTCATCCCTGTGTAAAACAGGCTTACCTTTAAGCCGATAACGACAACAAATTTAAAGAGCTGCCGGGATTACTTTCAGTTTCAGCATTTTTGTGTTGCTCATCAATTGTTTTTGTAATGGAACCTAGTGATTCGTCATAAAGGCAAACAGAGAGGAAAATGTCATAATTATTTGCAAAAGACTGATGTCCTCTAATACTATTTCGCAACGATTTTGTGGCACTCTTGACAAATCGTCAGTCTGTTTGCTCCATTAACTTTCATATTTCTTTGTTTGATCTGATCTATTTGCTTGCTAAAGTCACGGTCCACCGGCCACTGATTTGCATGGGTCGAATGTTACATTGCTGGCTTTGCAAACTTAACTTTCATTGTGATAATGAACAGCATTACACTACATTGCAACTATAGTCCTCAGAACCGATTGTGCTTTTTGTTGTTTTCCCGTTCCTTCAGAGTTTCATAGGTGTTCTTGTGCATGTAAAAGGTCTTGAAAATTAAAAAGGTTCCGGTCCGCACCAACAGAAGCTCCCGTCTCCGACAGAAAACACTGGTCCTGAAACACCTCATCAGTAGCCTCGCCTTTAATTCTGTGACTTTGTGACATCACATGTCACATTTGCATAACTTATGCCTAACTTCTAGTTGGGCATGTACAAATTGATTTAGCACAGCTGCTCTGTTGCTGTTTGCGGTGCCAGGTCATGCATGTGTGAGCTGACCAATCAGAGGAGGCTGGGTATTCAAGAGGGGTCACATTAAAGAGACAGGAGCTAAAACAAAGCTTTCAGACAGAGGGGGACTAGAGTTTGAGGAAACTGACTTCATGTATACCTCTTCTAGTAGTAACTGAAAAACAATATTATGAACATGAAGATATTAATATATGTAGATATGATGTTATATGGGAGATTACAGACATTAATCAATTAAGAATATGATTTTTAGTTGTAGCCAGTGACATCCCCTCCTATAAAAAAAAAAAATCTGGGGACTCCTTTGCTTGTAGCCCTACAGTCTAACCATCCAGGCTGAGGGTGTCAGTCCAGCCAAAGAAAATTTAAAAAGCGCCCACCGATCCTGTGGCTCAGTCGCTGTACACACCAGAAACCACAGTCTGGACGAGACAGTCTAGACAATGAGCTTTTAAAGGATTTGCTTGGTCTTATGCTCTAATGGCAGAGACAAAAGCAGAAGCAGGGCAGCTGATGATGAGCTATGCAATCACAGCCCCCATGACGGGCTCCGAGACCAGCCCCCCCCCCCGCATTTAGGCTTGATAAAATGAATAGGATGATGATGTTCTTGTATTGTCATTCAAACACATTATGTACTGAGAGCTGATTAGTCATAACAGACACAGCGAACATACAATCCAGGTTTAGGACTAATGTTAATAGAAAGTCCATGTCGTAAACAGAGGCACAAAAGCAACAGCACTGAATGGGACACGCCGATACTGATGAGTGTTCAGAAAAAGGCTAGAAGCTCTGATTCAACTAATAATATAAAAGTATTCTGGTTTGCCAAGCTTGAGGTAAGAGCAAATCAATGACGTGGAGTTTTCAAGTGTTGCCAGTAGTAATAGTATGTTTCCACAATATCTGTGTGACTTTGTGTGACTGTGACAAATGATATCTGTACAACAAGGCTGAAAACATCAGCTTTAAAGCCTGTCGTTTGAGGCGCCACCTCAGTGTGACTTATAATGCAGAACATTTGAATAACGTCTGTTTACTGTTGTCAGAATGTGTCAAACAGCGACAGATCCATTGCAGAAGTGATAGGCATATATCCAACGAGTCTTTCTTTTCTGATTAAAAATGTCTTCCCCCAAAACAACATGGTGCACCTTGCCAAAAAGTGTTCCTTGTGAGTTTGGGGGTTAGTTTAGCCCATCCGGACACTTTAGAGTCAAATACGATGAGGCAAAAAATGCCAAGTGGTTGCATCATCTGTTTCATTACAAGACATTACATAAGATAAAAAATACAATCAAGGCCATGACGGACAAAATGCAGATGGGATCAAGGTTGACTGCAAATTCATAATCACTTGGTTCCAACAACTATTTTGCCAATATTCAAATGAAAATTAGATTGCCAACAGCCGAGCGCGGCTATTGTTCAGGCCTGTCAGAAAGATCTGAAATTAAGATTCAGGCCAAGGAGGCAAATACTCACCCCAGCCAAAAACAAACAAAAAAAAAAAAGAGGAAGAGAAATAAAGCCTGTTGACAGCACATTCACACACAACACGCACCGCAGTGTGTCATATAAACCTTTCAAAGTGTGCATCCCTTTTTTAAAACTAAAGCAAAGCGGGGAACATTTGGTAAACACTGAATTATTTGCTTTTTACGGCCAAAAGTGCTATCAGCTCTGAAATCATTTGTGCAACAAACTGCACAGATGGCCTGCGCAGTCTTTGTTATGCAGGACTGCCGCTCTCATCAGAGATAATACAGCTATACCATAAACCTGCAATTACACACAACGAGCATTACAGTCTGCCAATGGTTAGCGCCAGAGAATACCATGCGGATGATCGACCACAAATGGAAACAGTTTCCACTTATTAGACTGTGAACACCGAGGTAATTTGCTCAGAGGCCTTGATAATATAATGGTCAGATGCTTCAGAGGCTGCTAAATCTTTTTTTTCTCAAGTAAATAGCAAGAAATGAAAATGAAATGAAACTGTCTGATTGTTTAGATGCCAGCTTTATGTGGTGGGAACTATTAAAAAGGGAAATATCACCGCCTCCTGCGCTACTTGATCTTCAGGAAGGTAATTAAAGTTCAAATATGAAGACAAACGATCATAAAAAAAAACACAAACTGGTGGGGAGCGAACCTCTTGGAGCTACTTGCGACTTTTCTTTTTTCAGCATACCAGATCAGCTTCAACACCTTTAAAGAAGATGTTTTTAACTCTCTTACTGTTTGAATGGATTAAAACACTTCAGTATAATCTGACGCGTGATGTGTACAAGCACACCTTAATTTGCTCTAACACAGTCATAAAGAAGGAGACTGACAACAAGCCTTTTATGCAGACGCACCTTAACAGGGGACCTGCTGCATAAAGAGAACGCCTAAAAATAAGAAACAACAACTTATTGTTTCCCCTTTCAAATTGGAATCAAACCTATCAGAATAGCTTCCTTTATCAATACCAACATTAAAAGAGAGCGGGGAGCCTTTGTCAATGACAAACTGCTGAAAATAATCAGCTGTCAACACACAGGACGCTTTGGCAAAGAGAAAAGGTAATCATTTCAAAGTGCGGAACAACAGACTTGCATGGACTCAGTACAGAAGCACTTCAAAGTCGTGACGCCCTCTTTTGATCTTCACCTGATACTGCTTAAGGAGATATTAATAACGAGACAGGACGATCGGGGGGGGGCTTTGATAGGACTCGATGCTGTGATGTATCTGAGGACAAAACCACTGACATTGAGAGACGCCGTATCCGGCTGCTGCATGCTCGGCGGCGAAAAATAGCTTTATCGTGGCTTAACTGGCTGAGTGACTGACATGAGAGAAACATCTGTATATCCATCACTATCATTAAGAATCTATTCTATCAGAGAACATCAGCTTACGACATGCGCTATTGCTTTTAAAATCCAGTCGCTGCACAAGCCCAACAGATGCTCCCCTTGACAGAGCCTGGGAATAAAGTGTGGCCAATTTCCTACCCACCCCTCCCCGCTGCCATCTCGTTGCAATGAGATACATCTCACCCTGTGGCCATTGAGCCTGCTAAGGTACGGAGAGGAGGTGAATCATATTGTGATTGCAGCCGTGCCCTCCGTGACTCTTCCAGAAGGGTTGCGATGACCACAGA
>OMLP01046277.1:22565-35604 GCA_900302685.1 Spondyliosoma cantharus
TATGTTTCAGCAACTCTTTCACACTTATTACCCTTTGTTTCTTACTTTTATCATTATAACAGTTATTATCAGTTACCATTAGTCACTATTTACTAACTGTGGCTATTTTATACTGGCCACGGTCTACTTACTATGGCTATTTTACACTACACTGCACTGAAAGGGCAGTGTGAATGGGCTCCTGTCACCTTGTGTGTCAGCTTCCTGGTCCTCATTCAACATTTCTGGGTCACCTGCACAATAATCAGTGCAACACAGAGACTAGCAATCAGATTCCTTATTTAAATTGAAACGGCATCTAAATAAGACACAAGTTAATATGAGTGAGGGTGAAAGTGAGTTATTTTATTTGATGCATTTAGCTCAGGATGTGCATTCACAATATATTATGTATGTATGTGGGTTTATTTATTTATTCTAAGCAACAGTCATCAAATGCTTAATGCAATAAATCCATGCACTATTGTTCATACAAGCTAATAAATGCTAGTTTCTAGAGAGAAAAATAGATAGTATCACTAGTGATGGTAATCTTACTGAACATGATCATTTTACCTCTCCATTAATCTGTATCACCTCTGCTGTCATCTTCATGAATATCGTGTCCTTGCCGTCATTTTCATCAAGGAAATCCAGGTCTTTGAAGCGTGAATCAAGTGCCGAAGTGGCTGGAAATGCATCTGCATTTTGACCTGGATTGGGGCTATCATTGAGATGGTGGAGGATGGTTGAAGAGTGTGGTTGCTAATTTCAGAGGTGCCATCAATTGATGACCTCTGGGATCAGTGTCATGTCATTCTCTGTCAGACTGACCATAGCTTCTCCCCTCTGTGTCTTCCTTGACAGCAGGGTGTTCAACACAGCAGGCTGCTGTTCCCAGGAATGTTCCAATTTATAAAGGGTACTGTTCCATCTTCTGGAAACGTCATGGACTAGCTTGTGGTTGGGCAGATGTAACTGGGTCTGTATTTCACCTAGAATCTCGGTGCTTTTGGGCTTTTGTGAAAAAGAGTGAGCAACTTCCTCACTTGTGTAGGTTTCAGGGCTTTTTGCGATGCCAGATTCAGAGTGTGTGCATGCGCTTCATCGCACATGGGTCCATCTTAGCACCAGCTCCAGCCGGTATCATACTTTTTGCGTTATCTGTGACCAACACTGGGTTCTTGTCTTCAATCTTCCACTCAAGGCAAACGTCATGCAGTAAAACTGCTAGATTATTCTCCATGTGACCCTTGTTGAACAGTCTGGTCTGCAAAACATGGTTTTGTAAAACGCAGGATGCCAGTTTACTGACAGATGCCTCCACCAATGTCGTTGCTTCAGGTGTGTAATAAGGTTAGTTGAACTGCCTGTGTACTTAACAGATGCACCTACATGAATGAAACTGCATCTGACTTTTGAAGTTTCCCGTCTCACAGGTAGGTATATCTGCTCAACATTCATCGTGATTGTTGTGCACAACCATAGCGCACGCAATACTATACATCCGCGGTTCACACAATACTATACATCTGCAGCATGTTAAAATAAAGCAAGGTCCAATTTGGGAGGAATAAAAGTATCCAACATATTGAATTTTTGGGGTTGGTTACATTTCTAAACAAATTTACTAAGGATCTAATAATCAAATAGATTGTACCAATTGTTTACCAATGCAAACATTAAATAACCGATGTATCTTGTTTCTTTCGTAAGTTGCATCCATTCACAGCTGCTGTACTGATGCACACACATCTTCCCCGTTCATGTCCGTATATCGATGCAAACTGATTAATCACACCATCCCTAGTATGTGTGTATGCTGTATATGTACATTCATATATGTATGGTTTGTATATATTTATTTCTGTTCATAATTGAAGAGAGAAATGCCGATTTTGATCAGATACGTATACAATTCAGTGATGTGTACCCCATATGAAAGTGTGTTCAAGGCTGCAAATTCAAAGTCTGGTAAATCTGGTAAATATCTGTTTCTCAGGTCCTAGAAGACAATGACTACGGCAGGGCAGTGGACTGGTGGGGTCTGGGTGTCGTCATGTATGAGATGATGTGTGGCCGTCTGCCTTTCTACAACCAAGACCATGAGCGTTTGTTTGAACTCATCCTCATGGAGGAGATCCGTTTCCCCAGGAACCTGTTACCCGAGGCCAAGTCCCTGCTGGCTGGTCTTCTGAAGAAGGACCCCAAACAGAGGTATTTGACCGGACTGATCATGTGTGCGTACTCCTTCGGGAAAACCAATTTAATGCTTACATGAACTTATTTGGGGTGACAGGCTAGGTGGAGGTCCCGATGATGCCAAAGAAGTAATGAGTCACAAATTTTTCATCACCATTAACTGGCAGGATGTGCTTCAGAAGAAGGTAAGATTTATATGACATTATGTTACATTTCCACAAAAATTAGCAGGTCTACACGGGTTTTTTAAGTGTGGGTACACCCACTAAAAAAATCACCCATTGACCTCTTTCCCACTTCCCACAGGCAAGGAAGCTTGTGATCTTTATCGGAAGTGTTAGGTTGTAAGTCACTGACATCATGTTTCACTTCATGAATACGCTGGAAACAGTTGTAACAGAAGAGAAAACCCCCCGCGAAATGACTCATTTTACCATCATAATTTCAGCCATTCGGTCCAATAAAATTTGCATAGTCTAGAAAAGTTGCGCGATTAAATTATTTCATCCCCCTTCAAGTTACCCGGGCGCTAAACTGGAAGTTAGATGCTCTGTCTGTGATCCAGGTATTTTCATAGCCGAAAGTGAAGGTTTTTCCGTCTTTAAAACACCCCTGACTAGCTTTCATCAGAATGAATGGGGCTCCGCCTCCAACACTGTGTCCAACACTATTTCAAATTATTTTCTTATTAACGTGCCACCACCAGATGTTGATAACGTGCCATCACTTTGTGCGACAGAATTTAGCGTGTTCACCCGTGCCTTGTGTTTAGATCAAAGCCGAGCTGAGCCAAGGTGATGAAAACCTGCGTCTACTGCGGAGTCGACCCGCTTGTAAATGCAGAGTTTACACATTCCCATTCCACACAAAAGCCCAATCTCAGCAGGTTTAAATAGGATTTTGACCATTGGAAAAGGGTATTAAAGAGACTAGAGGAAGTGAAACTAAACTTTGCTTTGTAGTCACAGAAATTGACGATGTCCTGGCTGGCTGCCTAGTCACTTTACTAGCCACTACTTTAGTCAGGCTTAAATAATTATTGTCTCACCCTCAATCCCTTTTAGCGGAAATGCTTCCATCTAGAAAGATGCTCTCAGGCTTGTGAACTCAACTGCTAGAAATGTAAGGTACTGAAAAACAATACAATAAATTCACATCTATTAATCAGATTTAAAAGAAAGTGTTATTTTCTACCACCATTAGATGATATGTTTGCCATATTTCAGACATGTTTTTTTTTTTTATTTAAATGTACTTTGAATACATATCTACCACCAAATATAGTATGGTGGTGGCAATATTTCAATCTATATCAAACTCTAAACAAAGAAAAGCACTTAGCAGATATCCTGCATTTTCTTAGTGTGACTAAGAGAGGTAGTATACTTGTTTCTAATAAATACATTTTCCAAAAATGGTGCAAAGTTGTCATGATAAACTTAACAATAACAACAAAGTTACCCTGTCAAGTGTTGCATTATTTAGTTATGTTTATGTTGTGAAAAATGTTCTCAAGGAAGATGTCAGTGTTGTAAGAGATGATATGGCCCTAGTGGATAGATCATTAATATTTCAGGTATGCACAAACTACACAGGCAGTATGTGCACAATGCCTCTCATGGACCCGTAGACTCATGTCGACATATCTTAATCTTGTAAATGCATTATGTTCCCAAAAGTAGTGGCTAGTTAACCAATCTTTTCCACTGGCTGTCAGCTCACCCCACTCTTCAGACCACAAGTGACATCAGAGACAGACACCCGGTACTTTGATGAGGAGTTCACAGCACAGACCATCACACTCACTCCTCCAGACAAGTGTAAGTATCCTCTGACTGTAGATGAAAGCTTTCAGGTCTGGACAATGGCATTATGTGAGTGCAGTGTGTCAAGGCCTGATCCACTACTGTCCATGATCGAGGTGCATTTTTCTTGGCTATAATGTGACTAGTGATTTCTGCGGTTTTGTTCTTACAGATAACAGTCTGGACTGCGAGGACCCCAGCCAGCAAGCACATTTCCCCCAATTTTCTTACTCTGCTAGCATAAGAGAGTGATAGCATCTCTCAACACACCTACACACACGATGCATGAACACCTTGACCACACTGACCATCCCTTACAGCTGTAAATTGACCAGAACCTCCAACCTTTCATGAGGTTTTGGTCCTTTCAGGATCTAAGTGCCTTAGCTGGTGGCCGTACACTTCTATAGAAACCCTCTTCGTCCACACTACAGGCAATGCCTGGCCACACTGGCTGTATATATCAAACTGGATTTCAGTACCTCAAAAACGAAAAATCAAGACTCTGTCTGTAGAGCCTTCAGGTGGCCTAACAACTACTGCTGCTTTTTCAGACTCTAAACCATTTTTAACTCTCCTTTTTTTGGTCTTACAAGAAGCCATACAGTCCTTCATGATGTTTCCAAGTGCTCTTCTTCGGAACTAGCTGTTACCACTGGTAATAGACAGGTTTGTGTATGAGGGAGGTAGCAGGGCAGTTTGTTAGGTGTTTATCTGTAAGGTGTGTGTGTGTGCGCGTGTGTGTGTGGATTTTTAAATTTTTGGGGAAAAACAGGGCATCTAATCCTGTTATAACTCTATATCATCAGTTTATTCAGAGTGCATCTGTGAGAACATGAGGATTTGCGTGAGTCTTAATACAGTGCTTTCTCAATATGCATCAGGAACAAGGTATGAATTGACAACACATGATGATCAATGTGTCTCTAAGCTCTCTACAGCTTTGATAAAGTGAAATGTGAGGGGTTGGAGATAGAAGCTCTCCTTCAACTGTATGCAATGAAAATTAATCATTTGTATATTGGTTTGCTCTCATCTCAGAATGTGATCTTTGTTAACAGATCTGTCAAGTACGACACAGCAAATAATGGGAATTGGGATCACCTTTATGCACATTTTTGATCTCTCTTGATGAGTAAAAAACACACACCAGCCATGTGATTTAAGAGGCTTAAAAAGCTCTTAGTAATTTATAGCAGACATATTTTTCATCCCAGATGGACATGTTCATAATATGGCGAAAGCTTCCACAATTGGTGTCAGTTTCTTTTTATTTAATTAAAAAAAAATGTAAACCTTACCAAAACGTGTTTATTGCACTAATTATGAAAACAAAGATACTGGTCGTTGGTTTTAAAATTGCAGACGGATTCATAATCCTGCATAATCAACATTTTTATTTGTTTTTAAATGTTGTATTCTGTTAAATAAGAAAGACCAGTAGAAATCCTCAAAAAGCGGTCATTTTGGTATTTCGGTACACTGAAACTCAGGTGTTGTACTGGCAATACTTTTGCGGAAAGAACTTCTCGTAATAGCACCAAACAGAAGTCATTCTACTTTGTGAGAACATATTTATATGTGGAGAGTCATTATTTGCATTGAGCGCTAATTCTCTATTATTTCCAATTCACTCATGTCATAACATAGCTTGGTAACTTATCTATCAAAGTATTCCTTCCTCAGATCATAATTCACCAACTCGTACTTAGCATATTGGAGACTCTACAGGTTTGTGTTTTTTGCTGATGGTTGTTTGCACATTTTATTGTTCTCCTTGCCATTGTGTATCTGTTATCTTTTTGTCAATCTTAATGTTTTTACAGTGTTTCAGTGCATCCAAACAGCCTCTGCTGTTCAGGCTTGAATATGCCTCTAGATTTCAATCGACCAGGGAACTGCGTACATCATTAGCATGGTCCATTGTGAGATTTTGTGTTCAAGTGCAGTGTCTTCAGTGTTAATTTCAGTTCTCCCCATCTATGATATAATCACTGCACAAAATTAAATGGTAACCATGAGGGTTGAACCGTTAACAATTTACAATACTGGGTGTTACATTGTATATGAAAATACACCCAACATTTTATTGGTGCTACTCTGTTGAGTCACTGGTATTAAATAAAGAGCTGGTGCTGACAACCTGCTCAACTTCCAATTGCTCACAGATCCTTCTGCCACATATGCTATTATGAAATATTTTCCGTTATTTTTGTAATGTCTTGTTTCTTTTGATTCACTTATAAACTTCTTTTCCCTCACCCTTCCTGTACCCTGAACCTTCATCGCTGACTGTCTCAAATTAAGAAAATGAATTATGTTTGAAAGAAATGTGTGTTTCAGTTACATTATTCTTATCAAACAATTCATTTCTATTTGTCTGTGAAACTTATTCTAAAAGACAATGATCGAATACACGTTTTTAACGGTTAATACATCCTCATGTTTGTGTCTCGATTCTGTTCATCCCTCCATTGTTAAGTGCTGTAGCTTTGTTGTCGACTTCGTCTTAATAGTGATACAGGTACCAAAAAGCATATCACAACAAGTGCTAAATCGAATGTTTAACTTAAATGGGTAAATCCAATCATTTTACACATTTTATACTACTTTTTTCACATGTGCAGCAGTATGCCCCAAGAACTGTAAACACATTTTAATGTGTAAAATTGTTGGAGTTATCCTTTAAGACAGGAAGTGTATTGTCAATCCTCCCTTCCTCCCTAACTCCAGCCACAAACATAGCACACTGACTGTACACAATCATAATCATAATGATCATAATAAACTTTGTTTATAAAGCACCTTTAGGCACTGGAGTTACAAGGTGCTGTAAAGCTAAACATAAAGATAGAACAGAACAATAACCACTGTAAAAAAACAAAAATAAACAGAAGGTTAATAGTTGGAGGAAGTTATCTGCCCAGTGAAAGCCTGGATGAGTATTTTTTGGTTTATTATTATACTGTCTTCAAAGAGTGCAAAAGTAGTGATAACAGCTTCAAATGCATTCACTTAAAGGATAAGTATCCAAAGATGGAAATGTATTTGCCTCCATGCTGATGGAAATTTGGCTGAAGTAATAGTATTACAGCATTTTGGGGAGTTCAGATGTCACCTCAGAGGCCTCCACTCACAATATTGTCAATCTTGTCCATAGTACTGAGGGGAGGGGGGCTCTTTTAACAACAATAATAATAAATCACGATTACATGACGGTCATGACCCCTATCACTCCCCCTCCCAAATCGGTCAGAGTTGAGTTGGTCCACAAAGCAGTGAGCGCGCAAATGTATCATTTATTCGCCTACAAAATTTCAAAATGGAGAGACATCAGTTGAGCGGTTCTGCGAAAAGAAAGATAAAAAAAGACAAGGAACAAAGACGTATAGCTTCCATTCAAAATGTTCCAGGAATTGAAAATTTTTTTGAGTGGAGAACATCAGGAGGAGGAATTGCAGTCAACTAGCAGCAGGTGCAGTGCTGCTGACGAAGCTGAAGCTAACAGTGGAGACGGTGGAGGTGCTGCAGCCTTTAGTGCTACCACTGCTGCTGCTGCCAACTAACAGAAGCAGATGAGTTCAGGTCTGAGTATTTTCTTAAGTATTTTTGGAATTTGCAATTTCAAATATGGTGTAAAAGTCTTTATTTGGACAAGTTAGTAAATCACCTTTGAGAAATACCTCAAATCCCCCTTTGATGTATAGTGCCCAGGGGCACCAAATGGGGTTAATACGGGCCTGGCCAGGCAGGGAGGAAGCAAAACACGAGACTGCAAGGCAAGCACGGCAATCTGAGGCGAGGTGGAAAAACACAGGGGTATTAGCTTCACAAGCTAAACAGCAGGACACAAAGGCAAAATTCAGAAGAGCCAGGATGTGAACAACCACGTAGACTGAAGAGACGATCTGGCGACGATCAGGAGGGAATCCAGTGGCTTTATAGGAGGTTGATTAGTGGAGTGGATTCACCTGGCGCAAGGCCCACCAGGAGATTCACAGCAAAGACAAGACAGCAATCCACAGATGAAGTCGTTCATTGTGGATTTCAAATCGGACTCTGAGGCTGAGTCCACACGTACCAAAACGATCTTTTTTTCCTCCGTCTTCCTTGGCATCGTTTCAAGAATATTTGCTTCCAGACGGATCCACTGAAAATGACTCAAAACATTATAGTTCATATTCCAGGGGCTCTTCAAATTCACCAAAAACAGAGAAGAAGAGACAGAGCATGTGCATAAAGCTTGCGCGCTGTTTACAAACAGACAGTAGAAGGAGAGTCCGAACACAAGAAGAAGAAGAAGACGAAAATGGCTAGTGCAAGGAAACCAGAATCGTTTGTGTGGAGCGATAATGAGGTCGAACTGCTGCTGCGACACACACTCGACTACAAGGCGAGTAAGTTGCAAGAAACACGAACACAAGCAGATACGCCATGGTCGTTGTTGTTGTTGATGAGACGACACAGGGTGGGCCGATGGCGTCATTGTTTCGGAAAGTATGCGGATTCGCTGTCCACATGAGAACGAGAGGGCTGCGTTTTCGGATTTTTCCACCCTGAGATCCAGTTTCAAAAAGGTGCGTTTTCATGGGCACTGCGTTTCATGTGGACAATCGGCCAAAACAATGCAATAAATGTGCGTTTCCACTAAAGAGCATTTTCGTCTGGACGGGCCCTGAGCTGAACCCCAGAATTCTCCAATCTTCTCACCGAGGTGCAAAGACTGCCAATAGACCCAGCTTTGAGCTACTATTGGTCAAGGTAGGAGACACCCACTTACCAGATAGTCAAAACTCAAGCTCCTTCCTTTGTCCTGGTTATTAGTAGTTTGCTTTGCTACACAGCCAATTCGAGGTTAGTTGAATTATGCTTAACACAGACTTAGGGTCTTTGCAAGCAACTAACCATCTTCTCTAACCTGGCATCACATCGCACGCACACACACTCCTTCAGCCTGGACCATATCACACCTACGTTTGATATCCGTGAGCAAATGGAGTGAACACCACCATTGTTTTATTGTGCTCTCCAATCAAAGAAACAAGTGGGGATCCACCTACTTGGACCTGAGTCCAATCCTCGTCGGCCATGTTGTAGTCCCCCTTTAATCAACCATTTTCTTTGTAGTCTTTCTTTGTCCATGCCATGCGGTGTGGCACTTTGAACCCTAGCCACAATTATACTTTTGTTCTTCAAGAGACATACACACACGCACACACACACACCTTTATATAGTATATGTTAGTTAGATTGTGTGTCATCTTTGTGGTAAATAAAAGACTTTTGAACCTTCATGCTGTCAATTTAATATTGTGCAAAAATGAATGTTGCCAACCTCTGCTCTGTCAAGGACCCCCACCATTACAAGCTGTAATTTGTAATTTTGGTTGTAGTTATTAAGTTGATTATTAATCAAAGTTACAAACAGACAGTTTAGTACCTTTTTTATAAGACTGATTTGGTGAATTGCCTATCTTATCCCTCCACACTTACCATCACAAGAGAACAGGGTTGAAAAGAAACACAACATTCAAGCAACTGCTGACATGCCAAGCAGTAGGCCATGCCACACGGAAGCCAGGCTCCAGGAAGAGGAAAGAAACATCTGAGCAGCAGGTCCCAGCCCATATATAGGGCCGAGTAGCATCGCCCAGTCATTAAGGTGAGCAGTACTCCTACACCCAGCGATAGTTTAGCAGGGGGAAAGACGATAACTTCATCTGCCACACACACTCTGCCAATGTCCTAGTTAGAGCAGTCAGAGGTAAAAAGGGAAGCACACTTAAAGAAATTCAATTTGGGAGCATCTCTACAAAAAAGGTATAAAAGTAAATTTAAAAGAAGTTTAAATGTAGTAGTACTAGCAATATGCTTGTCACATTAAAAAAATCAAGCTGCAGTCAATTCTGACAAAGATCAGGTCTTTGCTAACCGGGGGGAAAGAATGGGATATGCTCTGTGAAGCACCTGCTGGAAAGCTCTCACATTAAAATGCTACTTCACAACTACCTGAAACTTCATTACTGCTCACTGGGACCAAGTGGCAACCTCTGACTAAAGGCTAAAGAAAGGAAAAACCTTTGCCTTTGATCCTGTGCAGATTTTTCATGTTTTGTGACATTGGACCTAATGCAAGAAACAAAATATGAACACCTTTTCTCTTATTTTGTTAGTAGTCATTGATTTTTTGGATTCACCAATGTTTTCTTTTTTTGTCTCTTCTCTTTCGCACAAAAACATTTCAAGAGTGGCCGAGAGAGCTCTCACGAAGAAAAGTAAAAGGTATTCCGTTTACACAGTCCACAATTTTGTTTGTCCAATGCATGGAAACATACATCCATTATCTTCCGCATATCCAGGGTTGGATTGCAGAGGCAGCAGTCTTATAAGGGTATACGAGACCTCCTTCTCCCCAGCCAAACTTTCCAGCTCCTCCTGGGGGATCCCAAGGCGTTCCCAGGCCAGATGGGATATATAGTTGCTCCAGCAAGTTCTGGGTCTGCCCCGGGGTCTCCTCCCAGTTGGTCATGCCTGGTACATCTCCCAAGGGAGACGCCCAAGTGGCATCCTAACAAGATCCCCGAAAAACCTCAGCTGGTTTCTTTCAACACAAAGGAGCAGCAGCTTTACTCCGAGCTTCCCATGTATGATTGCATTTCTCAACGTAAAGTCCGATGCCAGCCACCCTACGGAGATAACTCATTTTGGCCACTTGTATCTGTAATCTCTTTATTTTGGTCACTACCCACAGCTCATGGCCATAGGTAAGGGTCGGAACTTAGACTAATAAATCTAGAGCTTCGCTCTCTGAATCAGCTCCCTCTTCACTATGCTCTGATGCCACACCAAACTTGGAAATGGAGCTTGAGATGGACAGGAGTGCCCAGCCCACATTCCATTGTTTTGGAATGTGGGCTGGACACTCATGAACAAGATACTTACTTCCCTTGGGAAGGAGCTCTCCTGCAAAAACGTATAATATAATCAAATTAAGATAATCTGCCTACAAGTTTTAGAGGAATTTGAAGGATTGGAGAGTTTTCCTGATAAAAAATACTCTCGGCCAATTGATCCTAATTAAGACCGGGATGATTGCGTGTGTTCACCACCTGAATCATGGCTTACCCACTGCTACTAGATGTTTGGCAAACCAGGCCTGACGCAGAAAGTGCGTTTGATGAAACACATGTATGGCTGCTTCATTGTTACAGATTGCCACAAGCACTGCTTATGGATTTGTGTAATAACCTGAAGCCAAGTATTCAGGACACTCAGGACACAGAGTTTTGGCAACAGGATGATCAGAGAGAGCTAGGAGACAGTTCAGGCCTCTTTGAGCCATGTGCTTCCAATAGTAGGCTACTGAAAGCGATAAAATCATTCATGCTACAGTACATATTGTTCCTGTACACTGACAACCAGCAGGTAGAGATTAAGAACACCTTTTTAGCTGTAGCTAGATTGCTGAATATTATTATTTCTTTAAACTGAGCCTCACTGATGGGACTTAAGAAGTAACTGAATAAATATGACCTATAGATAGGGATGTCCTGATCCCAATCCGAGTCCTTTAATATTTAGTATCTGCCAATACTCTATTCTCTACTCAATAGTCCCGATCTGATACTAATACTAATATTTTCCTAGATAATACAGGTGCATTAAGAAAAAAAGTACCTGCATCCAAGCTGTTCCTTAACAGTTTTTTTAATGTGAGTTGCTACTTGGTTGTACTGATGTAATTTGGTCAGTGCCCTTAGAAGTATCGATTCTGGTACCCAACCCTAACCATTATGCAGTCATAAACTGTTTCAGCAAGCTAGTTTCCTCTTGAAGACTAATCAGTATGTACAGTATTAAGTCCAGAGGTTGTGATGAAATATTTGTTCTGCCTTTTAATGTTTAATTGAATAACAAAAAGACATTGTATTTCATGTATGTAACATTCATTACACCAAAGCTCAGATTAAATAACAACAAACTACACATACATGCTATAGACAGATTGATTGAAATCTTTATTTCGGACGTTTTTGTTTTTTGTTTTTTGTTTTTTTTTAAAGACCAAAAACACCAACAAAAGAATAGTGCATAACCATACAGGTCAGACACATTTTTAACAGTCACATGGGTCTATTCACATGTTTGAAGCACTGTTGGGGATGCTTTCTATAATGAGAGAAAAGGCCTTTCTAAAAGACTGCGAGGTACCTAGTCCCTGAAAAAATTAGCATTACCTCTGCATTCTATAGGCTTCAATAGTAAGTTGCTGAGTAAAGGGTTTTCTGAGGGGGGCCACTGATTCTTTATGTTTGGTCAGGTATAAAAGGAAAGGGTTAAACCCCAGATATTCAGGCAGTTCAGGAGCAAGAGCAACAACCCATCTGCAGCCAACATGAGCAACACCAGCATGAACATGAGGGGCAAAGTACTTCTCTTTTTAATAAGCAAAAATTACTGTTTAGAAAATGAGATCAATACATTCACCTTGCTAATGTTTCTTCTAACCATTACAATTCACTTTTTTCAGATCATCTTCTACGAGGAGAAGAACTTCCAGGGTCGTTCCTATGAGTGCATGAGCGACTGCTCTGACATGTCCTCCTACCTGAGCAGGTGCCACTCCTGCAGGGTGGAGAGCGGCTGCTTCATGGTCTACGACCGTTCCAACTACATGGGAAACCAGTATTTCATGAGGAGGGGCGAGTACGCTGACTACATGAACATGATGGGAATGAGTGGTATCAGGTCTTGCCGTATGATCCCCATGGTAGGTATAAAACACACCTAAAAGAAGTTTGGGGTAATAATACCCTTTTTTAACTCAGGAAACATAACATTTTTTTCTTTTCTCTCTATTACAGCATAGAGGCCAGTTCAGAATGAAGATCTATGAGAGGGAGAACTTCGGTGGTCAGAGTCACGAGCTGATGGAGGACTGTGACAACATCCAGGACCGCTACCGCATGTCTGACTGCCAGTCCTGCAACGTGATGGACGGCCACTGGCTGATGTACGAGCAGCCCCAGTACAGAGGCAGGATGATGTACCTG
>OMLP01046279.1:0-22062 GCA_900302685.1 Spondyliosoma cantharus
ACACGTGTTTCTGGGGCCTGCACGCTTCTTTCTTTGGCAGCACTTACGAACATACAGCACAGAAGATGCACAAACCCTGAATTTACGAGCGACGGAGAACAGAGCAGCTGAGAGGCTGGAGCACTAAGCGAGAGGACACATGGCAAACCGCTCAGCACCTCGGACCTGCTCAGTTCTGATAAAAGAAAAACGCGCATCGCCCTCATTCTCCAACGACTGTGACACAACCCCCTCTCTCTAAAAATGGTCTCGCTCTCTTGATCCATGGCGTGCCGTCACGTCTCCAGGTGGTGAGAAAAAATGTCTTGCCACAACATTGACACAACAAACACAAAAAAATACAGGAAGAAGTACTCTCCAGGAGTGTAATAATAACAACGAGGAAGATACATTATCTTGCAAAAAAAATATCATTCTTAAAATCAAGATGGACAAAATACTTAATATATTTCAATAATAAGGCCCACTTTACAAAATTACAAGATTTTCCTTAAATAAAATCTATCCGATATAGCTTCCAAAATAAGACATCTTTTGTTTAACAAAGAAATAAAAACATACATAAGCAGAAAACCAAACCAAAAAAAAAAGAAAGAAAAAAACCCTCAAATTGATTATTTCCCCTTAATTTCAGTATTTTAGAGACAGGGTGTCCATCTAGGGGGGAAACATTGGCACTGTCTCTGTCTGTAAACTGGAAATACTGTGGAATGATTTTGGCACAACGTTACAAGGCTGAGACGCAGGCGTAAACAGGGTGCCATGCCTCAAAACAATATGTTCAAACACGATTCGTCCGCTGAGTGCACGCCAATTTCCTTTTCCTTTAACCGGTGAGGTGACTCTTAAATACTCTAATTTGGCTGGTGCAAAAAAACACATAACATTACCGACTACTGAAACGGAGTTTAAGTACAATTCTGGGACATAAAAGAGGAACCAGGGGGCATTAGTCGTTTGAGGTCTTAAAGTTAAGTGCTGGTTAAGTGCAGATTACAGCCTATGCCGCCCGGTGACACCATGACCCGGGCTTCACAATGGAGGCCTTTCAGGGCAAGGGCCCGCTCGCTGCCCAAGAGCCACCACTCCAATCTCCACTAAGTACATTCTAGTCTACTTTATAAAGAGGAAACAACAATGACTTGTAAATAACGGATGTTTATACATACACCAGCAGAGCCTAAGAGGATTTCTGTTAACTCTTTAGTTGGGATTTGAGCAGGAAGGCCTCTTTTCTCTTTTTATTTAAAGGGACAGTTCACCCCAAATTCAAAAATACTATAGTCAATAGTGCTAATTATCCATCTAGATTATTTTGGTGCGAGTTGCAGAGTTTTCCAAACATTTGGCTTCTTTCAAATATAATTAAACTACATGGCACTTGGCTTGTGGTGCTCCAAGCATAAAATAAACTACATTTGCAAAACTCAACAGCCATGTCTCTTTCCAGAAATCACGACCCGGTTACTCAAGCTAATCTAAGGACCTTGTTGTGAGCAGTTTCATCTAGGAACAATTTTCCTTCTCCCCATCATCGCCCAGAGCGAAACCGTGCATCTACCCGTGGACGAGAGGTTCATGTTCATGACAGCACAGGATGTAAACATCAACGGCATCTTAGTTGGCGAGCCTCTTTCCATGACTAGATGCATGTTTCCCTCTGCACTGTGATACAGAAAGAAAATTGTTGCCACATGAAACTGCTCACAACAACCCCTGTGGCTTATCTTCATTCACACGTTCACGACTTCTGGAAAAAGACATTTCTGTAGTGATTTGCCAAATGTAATTTTTGGGTGTTTTGAGCACCACAGAGCCGAGCGCCATCTCGTTCCATTATACTCAAGAGAAGGCAGACGTCTCCACGGCCGATGTCTCCAAAATTTGGCAACTCGCAAAAACCATGAAACTATTCCCTTATAGCGACACAAAAGCCACAGACGTCTCGACACCTGCGGCGTCCCAGATGACCAGTCAGTACATTGCACCACGTCAACACCGTACAGGGTTTCCCCTACTGGAAGCATCAATGAAGACCTATATGACATGTGAGTAGTCGGCATGTAGCCCAAAACCACATACAGATAGAAGCGTTAACTGGTCTGTTTCAATGGACGGTGTGGACGTACAGTCGGGTGTTAGTGTACTTTGGGGCCTTGTAAGGAAGGAAGGCAGCATGCACAGCAGAGGAAGCAGTTTCAACTTTGCCCTAAGCCCCACTTTCTTTGAAGCCGCTCTCCAGGAGGTCAATCCTCCAGTGTGTCATAAAACGTACAGTTTCCGACAGCTGGGCTTTTCCGGGGACCCCCCCAACTTAAATTCTCTCCTCAGGGCGAGAGAAAGAGAGAGACGAGCGTTAGAGGTTGAGGACGGGTGAAACTGCGGGACTGTCTGCGTGGTTGACTAATTTTGTTGGGCGGAGGGAAACAGGTGACACATTCTCGGGGCGGTAAGGCAGGATAAAGGTTAAGGGGGGTCCTTGCATCATCAGTTGCTATAAACAGTAATCCTGACCCACAGTGATGTCATCCACGAACTCTGACAAACACACGTGCACGTTCGTCACTCAGCGCCTTCTTACTTGGGGACCTCTTACAGCTTTACGAGAGCCCCCACTGACATATTAATAACAACACACACACACACGCACATGCACGCACACACACACGAAGTATGACCACACCGCGTGTATCTCTGGCAGTGTGAGCGCAGCCAAAACTGGACATTCGATACCCGTTGTCAGTTTTAATTATCCCTAAAGTGGACATCGCCGCCAAGCTGCCCGTCTTCCTCTCGCCTGTATTTAGAAGCCCTGAGTCAAGACAGGATTAGATGCAGCCCTGACCTCTGACCTTTCAGCTACCCAGGGAGCTGCTCATCATTGTTTGGTGACAGGCCTCTGGCCTTCGAAAAACAACTCTCTGAACCAACAACACATATCACCGCTGGTTAGCACTCGGCTTCCCTCTAGGAAATGAGAATCCAAGGAAGATGCAGAGAAAGAGAGGAAGAAGGAGGGAGAGGAAAGGGGGAGGGAGGGACTTTTGACTTCTGTGAAACGCTCGAAGGAAAGTTGGAATCAGTTGAAAAGATGCGATCGAGGAAGAGATGGCAGCAGAGAAAGCACGGAAAGACTATATGATCACCGAGTCTTGGCGTGTGCGCTAAAAGCTCTAAACAGTTTGTATGGTCTGTTTTTGCCCAATCACAAAGCCAGCAGCGGCCCCGAAGAGGCCACATGGCAATCCTTTCCTGAGGCTGCGCTGCACCCTGCGACTCTGACGGACAAATCCAAGAGACATAGCTTTTCGGGCGGTGCGGTCTGTATTCTTAAAAGGGTGCTTTGAAGTTAGACTAGCTTTTTCTCAGGGAACCTTGTTTTGACATCCCTCAGGGAGGAGTTCCCCTGGAGAACCTCTTCTTACGCTCCGACCAAAAATACTTTTACAACACAACAATCCTCCGAAACTTAAAAATACATGAAGTTAAAAAAAGAACCTCTCAGTTAGCATCGCATGTCACTCATCTGCACAGTCTGAATTTGCTGGGACAAACTACCTCTTTTACTGCATCGCAAGGCACAGATGAACCTACTGTGGATGCGTCTAACAAACAGTGAAAGGGATGCGTATGAACATTCGTGAAACGGTGAACAAACATTTGAGTTTGGACTCAACACCACACAGTCATCACCTCGGATCTGATCATATTTACAGACATTGCATGGAGGAGGCGGGGGGGCGAGTTTATTGATTGCATATAATCTCCTGCTTGCATAAACAGTAAAGTGACAAAGCAGCGACACTCGGGGCTCCTGCCTGACCTTTGCACATCAAAAAAAACCTGTACACACTACACGGAGACTCATAAATATTACAGCTAGATGGCGGCTGGTAGAATGCAGGAGGACTGAGACATGTACATCCCCAGCAGGGTCTGACTCAACACAGCATTGAAATCCATAACAGCAGAAAAACCAAGATGGACACCGAGCTTCGACAGTTCTCCGACAGATCCCACGTGTCCCAAGTTGTCACAGTTATGACAAAAGAATGCAGTTGTGTTGCAATCGAGCCGTCAAGCAATTGGTCATTCTCGGCCGCATTCAAGAGCAACATTCAGAAGTTTTGCTGCGGGATCAAAGTTTACGTCGCCTGTCAAGCTGCGGTGAATCTTAAGCGTCAGATTTTACATCCAGCAGGAGCCCGATGAACGACTCAAACATTACAGAAAAAGGTTTGAGGTTTTCGTCAAAGATATGCACCATTCACCTAAAGGAAAAAAAAAACAAACAAAAAGCAAACACCTTATTGTATTACTGGCCACTACTGAGATCATTTTCTATGGCACCCCCCATTGTCGCAGTGGCCACCGCCAATGAGAGATTGCTCCGACATACCAACCACAAATTGATATTTTTCAATGTAACAAAATAATACACCTCTATAGAAATAAGAAACAGAGATAAGCTGGGACGATTCGCACGGCGAACCCAGTCAAGCTGGACTGTCAGTTCCTTGTGGTGAGAAGTCTATGACTGGCTGGCATGTACACAGTATTTACAGCAGCACTGAAAATATGTCCGGTTTGCTGGTAATCCAAAGTCCAATGTCCACATTAAAACAGAAACTCCATCCCACTATGGCTCTCTCAAAATACATGAATGAGGACAATTTCAACAGCTGTAAAACAAAGCACCATGGAAATTGTAGCATGGTTTGAGGTTATAAACACTGCCCTCCACAACCCCCCTTAATTATTCTTTTTTTTTCTACATGTGCATTGCATTTCATTGCGTGCAAACTACGATTATTTTTTTTCTGTCTTGATATGGTTGAGCAGAAAGGGAAAGGGTAATGCAGAACAGGAAGCAAATTACAAAGAATCAAAATAAAGTGGTGAAAATGGCAAAAAAAAAAAGCATAAATACTATCCCGGTCTAGCAGAAGTAATGTGTGTGTGTGCGCGTGTTCTCCTTAAATGCAGCAAATCAGCAATCCTTTATAAGCATGCTGAGTCACAATCGTTCAAGTGCTCTTCAGTTATTACTTGGAAACATGCAAGTGTTTGCCCGACATGGAAGAGCCCAAATTATATCCAGTTTGAGGCCGCATGCTCAGGAAAGTGGTGACATGGGTTAAAAATAAACCAAGGGTTTAAAATGAACATGTGTTTGCGCATGTTTGCACGGTTTTGCACTCACATGCGTGAGGAAAATCAGAAATTAAAAACACATATGGCCGTCGAAGCAAAAACACGAGAGAATATCATGGTACGGGTCAGCAAAGATGGTAATTCGCTTCCTGTTTTTTGGTCAAATTTAAGGTAAAGTTCCTTTTAGTTTGTGAAGAACTCTGCATGACGATCCAGCCCTATGAGATGAAGACGCTGCTGTTGACTGAAGATTGAAGAAGCATTGGAGAGCGACATAATCAGCTCCATTGAGGTCACTGTGATGGTCCTCTGAGAAAAAGGCATTCTCAAACACTTGAGTCTCTTTAAACCTTCTCTGGCACGCAGGAACAATCTCCAGCCGTCCCCCAGCATGCCAGCCTCTCCCTTGTCAAGTTTCGGGGATTACACTATAATACATCCAACACAAGAAGCGGAAGAGGATACACGGGCTGGTGAGGCGACCTCCAAACACACTGTACAGGCATCGTCTTTTTCATTTATGCCTCTTTTGGGACAGAGAAAGTTCCGGATAGGAAGAGCCGTTCACATCTCAGCGTACACTCAGGGTCAGAGTAAGGATGTCTGCGGTTTGTTGTTCTATATGGCTGCGACTGCTATTTTCTTTTCTTTGCTTGTTAAAGAAGCTGTAGATGTTGACTTTTGGAGATGGTGTAGCCACTAGTTGATGGGAGACTGATGTTTGGCCCTCCTCGTGCCATTGAGAGATTAATGGAGTGCTGTTAAAGAAAAATGGAGAGAAAGATCTTACTTAATCCTTCATATTTAAACACAACTATTTGTCTCTTTTAGAAACATGACCATGGTCCATCATTTCCTAATTAGTTTCTAGACAGTCTGCCAGAAAGAACAAGGTAATTTGGTCCCAATTATGGGGAAAGTAGTCCAATTGATACACTTCCAAATAAATTTTCAACATGCATTTTAAGCACAACTCTGAGTCTTTTAGTCGGTTAAAAGTCGGTCAGTCCGAACATGAGAAAATGTGGAATCGGTTTGTATACGAGTCAACAAGTATGAAGAATGAACTTCAAGTATCTCCCTGAAAATTTGGAAACTGCTGAAGAAGCAGCAGGCGTAAACTGACTCGGACACCTTCTGTACTTGACAGGAAGTGACAAGATGTTACACACTGTATCAAAATCCACATATCTTTAAGATCATATGTTTTGCCAATGCTATTTTTTGTTGTTTTGTCTTTTTACCCAGAATAATATTTATATTTTTTTTGGTTTGATGGTTGTTTGGCATAATTTCAATCCTTTCAATGTTTTGTTTTAACTAGACATTACTTCATCTTGCCATGTGTAACACAGAGCGCTGTCATTGTAATGCATACATTACCTGCTCTCAAAAAAAAAAAACAATAAAAAGACTAAAAAAAAAAAGTAATGAGTATTTATTCAGGTTTAAATGGAGCCTCTCATTAAAGACATTTCCAATAATTAGTACTAAATTGCACAGTCCTTTCCAGGATTACTGGTGGAAAATATTCAGAATGACAAAGGACTTTTCCAGTAACGGTACAGTTCACCTGAACCTCTGCCTTGCTCATAGACAACTCAGCAGGGTGGATGCAAATGGGTCATCCACTGTACTAAACCCTGGCCCTGTGCTGTTTAGTGTGCTACAGCAGCGTAGGGTCAGTTTAAAACTGCAAACGTGGTTTGAAACCCTCCTAAGAGATGTGACATCATTGCAGCAGGGTTAATTAACATCAGTTCCCTTTAATTAACGAGCTTCAGGTGTCGTAGGAATAGAAAAGATCCTGCCCTCTCCTACCTGTCCTTTTGCTGCTCAGACCCAGCCGGTCTAATGGTGTTCAGACTGACGGTTCCACAGTCTGCTCCCGGCTCCACTCCTCGCCTCGGCTCTGGACCCCGACCCCTGACCCCGACTGGACCACAGGTCCCCTCTGGAGGAGGAGGCCCCTGCCGTCTTGGATGCCCGCTCATAAACGCTCCCCAGGACGTTTGAGTCGCTGCTGGGTAGCTGCCGCCTCCAGGAGGCCGGGCTGTGGCTCGGGTTGGGACTGGGCTCTGCGCTATCAGCAGGCTGGAAGGTTCGAAAGTCAGATAAAGAAAGATTATTGTTCACGGTCTGATTTGGCATTGGCTTTGTTAGAAACACAAACATCACAATAGAGGTTGGTTCATTCAGTCCCATACTCTGTTGTATAGGAGCACTGGGCACTTTGTTTGGACTCTATGTGGGCACTAAATACATGCTGTTTATGTTAACTGGTGTGTGACAAGGAAGTCTGCCATGTGGACTTCTGCCAGAGGAAAAATCCCCAACCAAAAACCCCAAACATACCCCAAGCTGAGAGATTTATAATTTGGTGGGCTGACTAGAAAACAAACCCCAAGTTACTAGTCTGTGGTGGCTACAACGGCACGTCCCCTCTCACAACCTCAGTAACCCTGCTTCAAGAAAGCGAGAGTTAGATGACGATGCAGTTCCTAAAGCACACAGAAACAGCACCCCGCTCCTGTAATTTCAGCTTTAAAAAAGCACCATAATTAGTGACATTTGGTGGGTTGGAGTTGGCTTCTGATGCAGTTTTAGAATGCATTCTCGCTAATTGGCTTTAATGGAGCCCTGCTGGACTGCCTTTTTCTCGGTCTCCTGGGGTAACAGACAGGAAATCAGTCACCAGAGAACCCTGCCAAGTGGGCGTATCCAGTGTGGTCACTTCCTGCTCCCGTCACCGAGGGGAGGAAACGGCAGAGTGGCATATTCTCCTTCTATGGTAAGCTACTGCTGCAAGACCGGGGGCTTTCACAAGGTTTCCATGTATTGCACTCTCAGTGTTCCTCCCACACTCAACAGGAGGCTAGATTGTTCAGCACATTCATGACAACAAAGATTTGGCAGGTTTCAATTAAAAACTTAAAAGAGAAAAAGCTTGAAAATGACAATGCCTGTAATGTTCTACTGCTTTATAAAAGATGTGTGGCTTCAGTCGAAGGAAAATTAGTAACATCTATGATCGTGCCAACGGAGAGCTTTTTTTCCCCCCATGTGGCTGAAAGTTAATTTAAGAAAATATTTGGGCAAGAGGAACGTCAGCCTATAACAAAATGGCGTTAAGTTAAGTTGATGTGCCGCAGCAGAGAAAAGAGATCTTCTGGGAACGGCAAGTGCTGTCGCCATCACAGACCTGCTCCTGCGGATCACATCAGAACGCCTTCAGCTTGGAAAATCCACTTTTATAGGCTGTCATAATCAGAAACGCTAAATCATGCCCGACAGCACAGCATGATGATTTGACATAATAAAAAATAGAAAAAGGTGGGACGAAGAAAAGCAGTGCTGTTAGGTATATATCCTGCACCAACCTTTATATGTAAAATGAGCTGGGTAGTCATGTTCTGTCACATTTAAAGGAATAGTTTGATATTTTGCCAAACAGACACGAAAAAGGGTATCAATTTTTTTACATTCATTCTGATACTTTTAGGTGTTTTAACATGTAAATGAGTCATGGTCTGGATACGGTTGGCAATGACGACAATATGCTGCAACGTTACCGACTACAATCCTCCATTTGGCTCATACTGGAGTTTTATGAGGAAAAAAAAGTGCTCTCTGTTTAAGAATTATCAATAAAGTTTCCAAGAGTTACTCTGAAAACCAAACAGACATTGTGGGAAGACTCCGCTCTCCAATACAGACTGAGGCCCAGCAGATTTAAGAAATAACACAAGTAGCGTGTCAGAGCTTCTGCAGAACAAATTATACCCCTGCTTTAAATCTGTCTGCCCTTGGTCTCTCGCCCAATTTTAAGGAACGGTGTTGTCTTGCCAATCCAAACTCTTAAATCACCTCTCAAGCAAGACAATACTCTTAACACTCCAGGTGAAATGTGCGTTTCATTTGCCCAGATGATGATCTGTTTATTGGTCGTGATTTATAGAAGCCCATTCTTTTTATTGCTTTTCACGGGTCAATTGCATCGTGACTGTTTTCTGATGTTCTACTACTGAAAACATCCCACAGACTGTTATTCCGCAGGGCTTCTTCTCTGCGGGTCACATCAGGCAAACAGTGAATAATACAGCGGCACTGATCCCACACTTCACCTTGCTGCCGCTGGTTTTTGACTCAACAAAGGATGTTTTGGTATCTCGCTCATCGGCCATATTGGCCCTGCTGTCCTCAGCCAAACATAAGTTCACGGCTCATTCATGTACCGGCTGAGGTTTCCTACTGCTACAGCAGGGAGGGATTAATACAGAGCTGTTCTGTTCTGGGCTCTGAAGTGTGGAGTGAGTCCTACAGAAAGATAGCACTCCCCATTTTCACACTTACCTGATGTATTCATATCAGGGTTTAAGTGTGCTTGGATCAAGTCCTATATGCTCTTTATGTTCTGCTCAATATGTCTATTAAAGTCTACAGCTATGAGGCTGCACTCAGGCAAAACAGAGCTTGGGTGCTGGATGTTGAGATATATTATTAGGTATGATGCTCTGAGCACCATGGATATCCATACCAAATTTAAAGGTAATCTAACCATTGTACAGCCATTTGACTATAAATACTATATAAATAAATACTACTAGACTATAAATAAAAAAAAAAGCTGTGATGGTATTGTAGGTACAGCAACAAAGTCGGTGTGCTTAAATCTCAGGACACGATTAATGTCAGCACAAAATGTCATTGCAATCAGTCGGTGATCTGACAAACCACAGGCAACAGTCAAGGTTAAACAGCATTTATATTATGGATTTGGACCATGGCGATGATACGACCATGACCTTTGAGTAGATGAAAAGATGTCATTCTCCGTCCCGTAGAGGTCTGAATAAATCACATCCAAATAATTTATACATGAAATTTCAAAAGGAAAGCTAATCAATACGCTAACAGTTTGTCAGGGTTGCTGCAGGGTACTTAAAGGATCTGGGAGTGTTGTCTCCTCCTTAATGACTATATTGATCAATAGTGCTTTACTGGTGCTGCTGACTTTCAGCCTGCTCTACTCTCATTACTGGATGGCCTTTGATGTCATTGGTCTTTGGCCAATTTCTAGCAAAAAAACATTCAAACAGTCCGACTATTGACCGTAAGACTGCGACATTGAGGGATCAAGCTTTAGCCAAAGATACAGGAGTACGGATACCAAGTTAAAGACTAATCATTGATGACTAGCTGCATTCCTCTTTCATCAACCCATGTCCCTCCATCTACAAACGTGTAATAATACAAACCTCTTCTATCAACCTCTGACACTGCAATCACAAACTAATCCCAACCTCCTGCTGTCCTAACTGCAGCTGTATTTATCCAAACCTCTTGGGAACGGCTGTACTCAGACCACTGAAATGTTCTGAAAATCCAAACCAAAGAAGATCGGCTGTGCTCCAAGACGTGCTTCAAAGCCCAATTATGAATTGAAGTATGTTGTTTTTGCACTGCAGCAATTTTTCCTTATAATTGCTATCCAAATGGAGTAACCAGTTCATGAATCAAATATCTGGATGAGGCTTTTAACGTGGCTTTTAGGAGCCAACCAAGTGGGTTTGGGTACTTCCCATAGTGAAGAAGTGACAATAAGAGAGGCAGCTCGTCAGGTCACCGCTGGTTTAACACATCACTGACGGGGCAGGGACTCATTTTGCTTATTTCCAGGGCTCTACAGTGACCATGCAGTCAAGATTGAGTGATGTGTGACGGGGTCAGAAAGAGGAGAGCAGCAGACACATGAACTGATTGAGAATAAGTGGTCGCCGTCCTGAAAATGAGGAGTTGGGGGTCAAGGCCATGTGGCAGAGCTGATGTGGGCACTGACCCTGACAGAGCTCCTTGAAGCCACTTTGTACATGTCAGGGCTTGGATGACAAATTAAATAGAGGGATGGAAGCGAGAAGAAAGGGAAGGGAGGAGTCAGAGACAAAACATAGATGGCTCCCCTCTAATGCTCTTTCTACAAGCCTGTATCGATGCTGAATAGGGGCGTCAAGTGTGAAGCCTCACTTGGCCCATTGGGCCGAATGAGAAGGCAAGGCCCTGTTAGTAAATACAGCTCCATGGCCATGTTTGTTGCTATGTTTTTATGCAATGGAATATTTGAGGGGGAAGAAATGTGAAGACAATTTTGACCAGTGATCATCTTAACCAGTACATGCTGTACAGCTTAGTGTTATACTCCGTTCACACTGAACAAAACCCCCATCTTCAACTCGCTAACGTCTTACTTTCGTGTGAATGTAAATTATGGGGGTTTGCTTCCAGGTAAGTTAACCCTGCAGTAGTCACAGGTATTTATCTCTACAGCTCGGCTCGGCTGTGATGTGATGTTAAGTTAAAGATATAAAAAAGTAACTGTTGTTTGGACGCTGTTGGTCATGATGTAATAAGACCTAACTATAATAATATAACAAAGGTCTAGTTGTGTTTAGTCATTTTACTGAAGATGTTTTTTACATGTAATACCTTTAATATGTTGTTTGCCAATTTAGCATAAAGTTCTGTAAAAAAAAACATTTTTCGTCCAGCACGAGAACTTTTCATAAATTAAATAGCAGAAACTTACAGAGTTTGTGATTATATACTCTGAGCAGATATTTAATGGCACTTGATATTTGTCTGATACATTGGTCCATACCAAACAAGGGGGCTGATGCTCAGGCCTTGTAAATGTTCACAGAGGAAGAGAGCCCATGATGCCGAAAACAGCACTGCATGACTCCACAGCAGAAAAACAACTGCGTTCCTTTAACCTCCTAAAGTCTTGGTCCTGACCTGGCCAAGGACCCCTTCAATGCACTACTTCTCAATGAAGACCCATTAAATCTTCAACACAACAGTTACAAAAACAACACTGTGGTACACCACAGGATCAACTGGTCAAACAAATATTGGAGAAATCTCTCTCCAACTAACTTCGACAGCAGATCTCTGTGTGCTGGAGACAGAAACAATTTAACTCCAGATAATTTGAACTTTTTGCCCTTGATCCCAAATGTGACCAAAAATGATATACGAGACAGCAGACACTTTGCGTGTGTGTGTCTGTCTCCTTGGCAACGTCCAGTTTATTTATAGGGGAAAACACAGATCTTACCCGAAGGCCTCTAGTCCAACCTAGTTTGTCAAAATGACAGACTGACATGTTATTGTAGCCATGGAGCCCACTCTGTAAGCACTACTACAGCCATTTGACAATATATTATATACCAATAGACAAGTATGTTAATACTGTAGCTGGTAGTTTTCACCTCATCTTTCTGACTTGTTTAAACTTTCACACTCCATTAATAAAGCTAAAGATAATCACACAATCTTACGAGTCAATGCACAGGCGTGTATAAATTAAAATCAGAGGGCTTAATCTGGCACTTTGTACCGAAACGTGATGTTTATAAGCTCCAAGGACTTAAGTGTTGGAGAAGTTATGTGTCAAGTTGTGCCAAAGTTTTGACATGCTTCATGTGAAAATAAAAACGTATCAGCAACAAAAATAAGAGAAACAGATGCACATACAGTTTGTGCAAGAAGAATAATGTCTGTGGATCACAAACAACGTATGTGGAGGTGAGTATTTGAACAGTTATCTTCAGCCTGGCAGGGGCACAGACTGTAAATGTGGTGGCACATTTAAATACAAGAAAGCTATTTTCTTCTCCTTGAGGTTTCCTAACCTTCTTTTCCCCCTGTTGAGGTTTTTTCATTTCCATCCTCCCTCTCTCTCTTTTTTTTTTTGTCCCACCCTTTTCTCTTTGTGCTTACTGGGGCAGCAGGAGTGGGGCCTACAGAACTGCTGTGCTAAGCTTGAAGTCGCAGAGCCTGGCGTCAGGGAAAAATACAAGCTGGGCTCTCATGCAAAGTGGACACACCAGGAGCTCAGCCCTGCGGTTGTGCTTTCTGGACTTTTATCTTCAAGACAAAACAATGTGCAGAGCGGCGCGATAATACCTTCACCTGTGTAGCAAGGCAGAGTCATTTAGAAGCCACAGTTTGCAGTGAAAGTTCAGGCTTTGTTTTCGCCAGAAAACTTTAAGAAATGTATGCTAAAAGCAGAAACGAGGACCACTTTTCCAAGAAGCTGTAAGCAAATTAGTTTGAAGCTGTCTCCCATGACCCCAAGGTAAGATATTTGACATTACATGTACACAAAACCCTACAAAAATACACTTCAACTCAGCTCTAGGAGAAATTTGTCATATAAACAGAGACAAAAGTGATAAACAAGAATGGAAGACAATCATTACATTTTGTCAAAACCCTTAAAATACTCCAAGTATGTAAAATAACTTTATATTAACTTTTTCTACATGCCGACATTATTTCAAAAGAGCACATGTTGGATGTCCTACTTGTGGCGTGTATGATCGTCCCCAGGACTGAGAGGTAACAGGTGCATGGGGAACAATCCTTCCCGCGCTTCCTGCCTCTGTGGTGGGAGACTGTGAGGGCTTCACCCGGCGAATCCCTGGTTCGTCATTGGGAACCGCGCTGTTGATCCTACGCATGTATACCTGAGACAAGGAGTAACACAAAGAAGTAAAGATAAAATCTAATGTTGTTCCCTCCTATGCTACAATCTATTATTCCTTCTCATACATTTATTCATTGTCTCACCTCTGCAGGGGACGGCTTGGCTCCCTTCTGTGCCTCAGCATTTCCACCAGCTCCTACTCCCCTGTTTATCGACTCTTCTGTATCGAAGGTGGTTGCCCGGTAGGCCCTCCATGTTGCTGCAGCTTCTGCTTCATCCTCTGACCCACCATCAGCCAGCGTCTTTGACCCCCTTCTTCCCTGGCCTGTCTCATCCACAGTTGCCGGATCACGGTTCCTCCAGGTGCTCCTCACAGTCACATTCTTCATGTCTGGTAAACTGTCTTCTTGGGAGTACTGGCTTTGTCTTTGGCGTCTCCAGCTGGTGACCGTGGTGGTGCTACTGCTGCTGCTGCTTTCGAAGCCTGACTCTGTGTCGTTAAAGTCTGTGGCGCTGGTGTCCGGGGACTGGAGGCTGAAGTTGCTGCGTTGGCAGCAGAGGTGGCTGGTGGTGGTTTCCACTCTGGATGTGTTGTAGAGTTTGGACCTTGATGAGGAATCATTGTGGTCGTCCACCCCACAGTCCTGGTCCTTGCACGACCGCAAGGTGATCTCGCTCTTGGGAATGGAGATCTCATACGGGACGGAGATGCTGCCATGGTGTTCACTGCTGGGGCCTGACGATAAGTAAAATCATATCACAAACATTGTAAGCATTTCATAGATATAGATTTAATTAAAATAGAGTAGAGACATAGATTTATAGACGAGACTGAGAGGCAGTGTCCTTCATGCTATCAGAATGGCTGTATGGATGGTGGTGGCAGATTATGACCAAAAACCTGCAAACCTAATGACATTTCCATCAGCCTGTACTGTACTTTGTGTGAAATGCTCCCAAAGTTAGCAGTTAATTGTTAGCATGATAAAGCTAGAACTTAAGATGGTGGACAAAGTAAACTTTGTACAGTACCTGCTAAATTATGATTGAATGTTGAAAAACAACATCATCAACATCATTTGGCATAATCAAAGTCTCCAGAACCCCCTAGAACCCAAATTGATTTGAAAATATGTTAAATCCATCCTTTTTTAAGTGGAAATCTCAGCTGATAAGCTTAAAGCATTAGCATGCACCTGTCTTAAGTGACTGCTAATGTGCATGGAGGCGAGTATATATGACTGAATTCTCATTTTTGGGTGAACTTATCCATTAGACACATGGCTACTATAATCGATGAAAATGTTTATCTTTATTTAACTTCCTATAAACCATGCTTTATTTACAGAATGAGAAACAACAGGAGTGCGGCAAAAGGAGGTTGGCTTTGAAAATCAAATGCATTATACTTTCTGTTGCAGTTTTACTGCTTAGTAAATATACAACTCCAGTTCTAACACAATATGTATGAAAGAGCTGAACTATGGACTTGCACAATGACAAGACAGAGCTCCAGCTGGTAGCGTTTGATCATTCACATGGCATTACAGTGATGTTAAGTTTTTGCTTGTTTGAATAATTGAATATGCATTATTTTTTTTTTTATCAAACATTTTAACATTTACATTTTATTCAGTTTGTGTAAAATGGTAGTGACCACCAAAGTGAAACTGGTTTGTGAATTGTGAAAACTCACCTATGAGGATGTTACTGGTGGAGGTGTGGCGTTCTTTGACCGGTAAGTGTTCGCTGGACACACTGCTGCTGCGACTGCTGGTTCTGGAGGAGTTTGGGTCATTGGGGTAGATGGTTATACTACTGGTCATTTTACTAGTGCTGGTCACGACAGGTTTGGTAGAGATTTTGGGCTTGCCATTTGTAGACAAGGGTTCAGAAATCATCATTTCCTTCCGGTCAATCTCGACGATTGCGGGCTTGATGACAGCTTTTGACCTCAGTGCCTCACGTGGGCTGCACACTCGCTGGATCTCAATCCCTGATGCAGTGTGTGTTGGCCCCAGGTGGCCCCCCTCAGCAAACGGTGTTCTGCTGTGGAGCTCCTCATCGAACGAGCTCCGGGTAGAAGAACCCTCCGAATGGGAGTCATGCACATGGGAGTATCTAGGATATCTGGAGGATGCAGTCCTACTGCTTACGGTTGTAGTAGTTGTCTCAGTTATAGGATCTGGTTCAGAGGGCCTTGAACCAGTAGATTCTGTTTCGGAGGCAGATGAATGACCCTCTGATCCTTGGTCGTTGGGAAGCAGTGGAGTGACAAGGGATCTGTAGGCTGTGTAGGATCCGTTGGCTTTGGACAGGGTGGAGGCGACAGATACAGGGGCAGATTCCTGAACCTGCTCTGTTGATTCCTGATCCGAGGCAGACGCTGTGTCCTTCTCTAAAGCTGATATACTGTTGATGTTACTGGAACTTTCAGGCACTACATCAGAGTTGTTTGATTCGCTATCACTACCAGCGTACAATTTTGAGAACTTTTCTACTTTTTCTACTCTGCTCTTTTTAGTCTCCCCGTCGGCCTGTTTGTGAGCCGTCCTCAGTGGCTTCTGGTCATTAGCTGCTGGAGGGTAGCGACTAAGAACAGATGCTTTTTTAACATCAGTAGAAGGTGTCTTTGCAGAGCAGAGAGCGGCTCCCCTGGACTTTTCCTCAGTTCCTCGTCCTGTGTCTCTTACTCCATTATCAGATGAATTTGCAGTAGTTGGGGTTTTGGGTGTCCTTCTCTTGTGAGCAGGACTGAGGGCTCTCCGCACAGACTTCGGGGAGCTCTCCTCTGAGTGGCTCAGCTCTTTGCTCCTCAACTTAGTCTCTCTCCTATGCTGAGGAGAGAGGTCCCTGTTCTTGTGTTTGGGGGAACTCGGCTCTGAGACAGTTGCAGCACTCCTATATTTGGGCTTCTCTTGTCTGAAACCTCCCTTCACAATAATCTCTTCATTGTCGGCTTTGCCATTCTCCAACACCTTAGCGGGGCTGTTTGGGCAAACGTTAGTGCTCCCATTGCCGTGTTTATCCAAATTACTGGTTCCATTTCGTCCAATTCCACCTTTTCCGCACAGCTGCGTCCTGAGCTGTTCCACCTGTTCACTAAGTTGCAGAGTCCTGTTTCGTTCCATCTGGAACTTCTCATGAAGTTCATCGTTTTTTGACTCTGAGCTCTTTAGATCCTCCTCTACTATCTCCAGCTGTTTAAGGCGGTTCTTCAGCCTTTCTACTTCCTGTGTCAACTCCTTTACTTTGTTGTCCTCTTCCTGCGAGCCCTCCAGACCGCTGTTCTTCTCGTTTTCAGATTTTTTCACAAGACCAATGTTGTCATCGGCCATCTTCAAGTAGTCAAGGCTCTTCTTGCGTCCCGCCAGTTTACTCGAGAGAAGCCCTGTGGATGAAAGCTCATCTTCAATTCGTGACCTGATGAAATCTGTACGGCCGGGGTCTGCGGACATGCCGAGCCGGTTCTTCTGGTGCTCCAATTTTTCGGTCAGCTTCAGAATGATCTTCTCGTCCTCTCTCTGTTTTTCTAGTAGCCTCTTACGCTCACTCACAAAGGTCTGGGTGAATCCTTTGAGTTTCTCAAGCTCCATTGCCAAAGCTTGCTCTGCTCTTTCGAGCTTCGTCTCAGACCCTTCCACCTCCTTCAAGCGAGCTTTGAGGGTCTCCAACTCAGACGAGAGCTTCTTTGTCAAGTTCTTCTCCTCATTCAGGCTGAGGCAGAGCTGGCTGCAGTCAGACTTGCTTTTCCCGAAAGCTTCTTCCAGTTTTTCCAGTTCGGCCATCCTCCGTTGTAAACGTTCAATCTCAGCCTTTAGTTCCTTTGTAAGGCTTTCCTCCTCTTCCAGTTTCTCTCTGACTGTGCGGCAGAGGTCCTCAGCTTTGCGTACCTCCTCATCCTTACCCTGGATCTTTAGGAGATTTTTCCTCAGGACCTCTATGTCACCGAGCAGGGATGAGTTGCTGCCTTCTGCCTGGATGATTTTGTCCTGTAGAGGAGAGAAAGAGTTCAATCAGTCTATACATCTACACATGCAGTAGATATCTGTTCCATTTCTTTCCACTCATTTACTTCTGAAATACACACACAAAAAACACACAATCAGAAGTCAACCAGTACTGACCTGCAGGTCCAGCAGCTCATCCTCAGCCTTCTGCAGCTTGGTCGTAGCCTCTTCCAGTTCTTCCAGTCTTCTGCTGAGACTCTGTAGCTTGTGCCGCAGGTGGCGATGTGTCATGTCTTTATGGTCAGACATGGCTTCAAATCCTTGTTTTCTGCCTGTTGTGTTTGTTTAGTTTTTCAGATTATTTGATGACTATGTTTTGGGAGGTCCACATTTGTGTGGTAGTGATATTGAGTCCCCTCAGGCTCTAGGGGAAAATCTCTTCTCTCTCAGCAGGCTGTCTTTGTGACCGTCACTTTAAGACTTTGAAGTTTCCTCACAGCAGTGTTTAGCAGACAAATCTGTCATCTGTAGGAGGGAGAGAGGAAATAACACTTAGTCATCCATAATTTGCCAATGACAGTCATTTGCATTCTCGAAAAGGTAGCTCCGTAAGTGAGGAGCAGGACTGCACATTGAAGCACACAACACAGTATCATTTTACACTACCATCTAATTGCTGCGACCCAAACCATAGGACAGGACTAAATGAGACCAAACACCAATCCGTGTACAAATTAAATACACTTGCACATGTTCTGGGTGCTTTTAAGGCATGAGGGAATATGAAAACTACATGTCACAGTTATCCTAGCCAACATAGTTGAGATAAAAGATATTAAAAATAGCTTTTTTAATGGAAAACAATGAGTCAAATAATCTTAAATGAGTAATCATGAATCATAACGTCTTCCTGCACCAAAAAAGGTCAAACAGAAGTTGATACACTCATCTTCCTGTCATTTTTCTTTAGTTTGGAATCCGTAGTATTTAACACAACTCTGATTTAACCAATTTTTGTAGGGGATACAATGTGCAAGTCATGGCTCCAGCCACGATGACAGGCTTTGGAAACTCAAAATAAATCAGGAACTCAACATAGGACTGTATGTGAGTGAGCTAGACAGCTTATTCACGTGAATGTTCTTGAGTATCTCAATTCACGATTATCACCAAAAAGGAAAATCCCCAAGATAAACTGATGTCCCATTGTCCCATGCTTAGTGCATTTTATAACAACAAACATGACCAGGACTTTCATTCATAAAAATAAACATTACTAAACCTGTCGCAAAGGAACCATTCATCATCATGACAAGCTGCACCTTCCTTTTTGCAATTGAACCACCATGTATTTCACAGGATATGTTGACCAGCAAAAGTGCGTGCTACATCGATTTGCTTGCCTGCCTGTTTCTGCTGACAGCAGCGTATCTCAATAACACCGACCTCCTTCACATACCCCCATCTGCACACATACACAGCTGTCGCTATGGTAACTGCTACATCACAGGCCCGTCACAACACACCACACCATTCATGGTCACTAGGGAGGAATAAATTGGCTCTAATCAGACATTTATAAAACCAGAATCCCAAAAATAGGGAAAGTGGAGCTGTGTGAGCCAGTAGTTATGTCAGAGGTTGGATCATATAGCCATCACAATGTGCCAGTACCCATCTGTGGACCAAACATGGTCCTTTGTGATGAGAGCAGAGATTAGTAGCACACTGATGTCAGCACGGCCTCCACAAATCGAACAGCTGAAGCTTCCGTCTCATGCATGATTCAGGTAGCGGCGGGTTTTCCCCCTCTTCCTAAATCCTATTAATCCCCTCCCCCCCACCGACCGTGAGGGAAATATCGACCTGAGGGTAGGACATAACATCTGCACACATCAGCACTTATCGACCACGAGACCACCCGCTCCATGCCTCGTCTCTCCCCTCGTCTACAGCACCATGTTCAAAGGTTGCTACAAACCACTACATATAAAGACTACTGTAGTTTTTCTTTACATTACACAACTTTCACAGCTGTAAAAACATCAACCAATGCAGTAAATTAGCTCAAGCTTTTTATCTACACGGCTATATGGTATATGACATGGTATAACTTGCCATTATGGTTAATTCCAGCAGAGATTCATATACTTTCTATCGTTTGATTTGGTGTAAAAAAAGCCCAAACCACTCTTCCCACAATTCATTAAATGTCTTGTTGAACGTTAAACCAAGGCAATACGCTTTCAAAGTCAATATGGCAACGATTACTTTATGTAAAAAGTACAATGCGGACTCAAAGCTTCTAGCTGTAGCGTTTTAATTATTCTTTACTTTGATGAGGTCTAGTGGTTTGGTAATCTTCTCATCTCGGAGTGCAAGACTTAGAGGAAACACTGCAGCGTACAGTGACTAAAGAGGGAGTAGGGATAAAGAGAAAATGTTGGGAGGGAAAACTGCTAGCCTAGCTGTCCACTTGAATGCCAAAACACCTTTGTCAATAAAGTCATTTTGTGCTGCATTAGGTCTGCCCAGCTGTGGCTTGTTAAGTGAGCTTTAGACCAATTCTTTCTCTGTTGTCTTGAGGTGGTTGCAGTGATCCAAACTTGTCCCGACTGATCCTGTTCCAGGGGAGTAAAAATAATAAAATGTACCACATATCTATTAAAAGCAGAGAGCGCTCACTGGCACAAAACATTTGAATACCTACAGTTCAACTCTTTATGACAGCTCTTCACGCGGCACTATGCAGCTCAGGAAATGTGTAACCACTGAAAAAGACTAGATGATATGAGACATCCTTCAAGTTCAGTCCGTCTATTTTGCCCTTCAACATATATTTTGGATATCTTAGGGTTAGATTTGGGGCCTCTACATGATCTCCGAAATCCAACAACTCTGGTCAAGCCTCGTTCTGGTTAATAATGGTATTCCACTGGGTCTGGCTACTCCTGTCTTGGCAGGCTGCCTACCTCTCCTTTCATACTCCCTTTATTTCTTTGCCAGCTCTCTACCTCCCTCCCTCATCTCTCCCCTCCATCTCTCTTAGACACGCACACCAGCGCGGCCAAGTGGGCGCTTTTAAGGGGCGGCGGTGCGTGCAAAGCGACTCTGGCAAGGGCCCGCCTCTGCCAAACCAATCAACATACCTGATTCACTTATCGCAGGGGCCGTGGGCCTCATTAGCTACATTCGGGACAAGACAGGAGGGAATTAGAAGGGTGGTGGCGGGTGAGATGGAAAGGTGGAGAGAAGAAAGGGCGGTAGAGGGTAAGGGGAGAAGGGCAGGAGATTAGAGGTGAGGAAATGATGGAGGAGTTAGACTTGGACCATGAATTTCTTCCATTTAGGAGCGTGACCCACATAGATAAGTGCTTACATACCCCGATGGTTCCTGTATTCCTTTGATTTTCCACACCTGGATGCTAATGAATCAGGAGGATATTCAAAGTTTATTGTTTGTCTTCAAGACCGTGGTAAGAAAAACAAAAGATGTGGAGCTGTTTGGTCGAGAAAACAGAAAGGCAGAGGAATGGAAGAGTTTCATTCCCCTAATCTGTGCTTCGTTTGGCAATTATGGAAACCTGGAGGGGGGTAGGAGCTCGGGAAACTGACCCCTTTTACACAGGCACATTCCTAATCACGGACTAACCAGGGCACTGCCAGTCCCTTGCTCTGCCTCGTCTGCTCTTAACCAGGCCACTGACAGGCTCTCCCCACCCCATTCCTAACCATGGCATTGTCTGAGTTTTATGGCCAGGGCCAAGGGAGGATAGAGAATGTTTCTGAGGTTTTGCTTTAGTCTGCCTCAAACATCAGGTGAATCGAGACAAATTAGAGTCCAGATTTGATTTTAGTGAAAGAAATATCATTGATTGCCACAATTTACATCATCCGGACAGTGAGGCAAACCTCTTTGAATATTCGGACAATCTGACAGCAGCTAAGCTTTGATAAAAATCAAGGAGAACACAGAAAACAGCTTTAACAAAGCCCTGGCTGACTCCACCGTATGACTTCCACTTCCTCAAATCTGGATAGGAAGTCCCCCACTTGACCTTTTTGCTAACCTCTGCACACCCACTGCTGTTGTTACGAGAATCAGGGCACAGAGTACGTTGACCAGCAAAAGTGCGTGCTACCAGAGTGCACTTATCTTGAGATGACCTCTACATTAATAAGTCTATCAGGCTTTGTAAGAGGGTTAAGATGGTGAACTGACGGAGGAGGGTGACGAAAGAAAGGTAGATCTAGAAACAGAAAAAAAACAGGGTGCCGAAGGGAGGATCGACGCCACAGGAGATTCAGTGGGAGAGACAGACAGTGATGCATGCAAGAGGAGGAGAAGGAGAAGGAAAGCCAGAGGGGCTTCAGTTTAGCTGAGATCAGGACCACCAAACGGACTTGGAAGTAAAACTTTGTTGAAGAGGTCCGTCAGCTCTGTTTTCTCTCAAACAACACACACACACA
>OMLP01046280.1:0-15803 GCA_900302685.1 Spondyliosoma cantharus
CACACGCACACACACATCCTTCCTCCCCACACCTTCCTCTAATGATCTAACTCTCCCCCTCTTCAGAGCGATCAGTGGCGTACATATCTCAAACTGTTTTTCTGCTTACACAAACACACACACACACACACACACACACACACACACACACACACACACAGACACTAACTGAGCATTATAGTGACTTCTCTTGGCAGCCCGTTCACTCTAAGCAGCCCTAAAAAGGTTTGGTATTGACAAAAAAGGCAGATAATTAACACTTATTGAATATAGAATAAGTACATCCAAAAGGAGGGATGGCTGTAGTTGCACAGTCTCCTTCTATGTTTCCTCCACTTACAATGATTAGTGCGATGTGATCATTTGTTTGTTCACTCTCCAGGAGAAGTCGATATAGTGGTGGATTGATGAAAGTATTCTCGAAATTGCAGTATTGCCAAACTTAATATCCAAATCGTAGGAGCTATAAAGTTTTTGTAAAAGGTAAATATGTCACAGCGAGGTCTGGGCAATATATACAATATATATTGTTATCGTGAGATCAGACAATATATTGTCTTAAACTTTCGATATCGTAATATCGTGATGAAACAGGGAAGGGGCTGATAGGCTGGAGACATCTGGGAAATGGGGCAAATGAAACAGATGTATGACAGGTGTGTGAGGTGAAGAAAACGGAAGGGATAACAGAACAAAAGGGCAAAAGACACAACAAAAACCTAGAAAACACAAACAATGAATCTTAAATGACAGGACATCGATGGAATGAAACAACCAGATGCCATTTTGTTCAGTCCATTACCTCATAGTTGAATTGTGTGTCAACGCAGCCACAATATTGGTCTTTTATCATGCTGGTACAACCTTTTGGCAACATCTTTGGTGTCCCCTTCAGGATACTTCTGTATCTTTTGCCAGATGAACAGGCTGTGGCTGTTGTTTTAGAAGTGTGTGTATTTATATTGTTTATAATATATAATCATGACTTCAGGACATGTGGTAGCAGAGGCAGTGTGTGGACGTGTGTGCATTATTGGAAAATGTATATGGAGACACATTAAACATCATGTGCGCTCACATGTAAACGAACTAAAAGCCGGTGCAGAATAAGAAGCTCGTACAAAGACATCTCAGAAAAACACCTCCCTTACTCCTTTATAACCACCTGTATTTTGCCTTAACCTGGAACTTTAACTCACCCCTCATTCAACCTGAAATGAATAAGTACCAACAAGTTATCTTCCCCCCCTTAAAAGTTCGAAAAACTAATTTTGCTGGAGTAGGAATGGAGAGGGAGAAATTTGCCTCCCAAATGTCTTTTTCTCTTGGTCTTCGCCCACACAGTAACAATGTGTCCACAATACTGAGCACAATATTCCAGTCAAACAAAAATATGACTTATTGGCAGAAGTGGTGTGATGTATTGAGAATATAAATCAGCTGCTCTCTTTCTACACTGATTCCTCGGTGTGATCATGATGTGTCTGATGCAGCAGCAGCAGCAGCAGCAGCTCTAAATCAAGAAAAAACAACAACATTAAGTATGTCCATCGCATCTGATCCACAAGAAAGATCTGTTGTCAGCTCAACTAAATCCAAGCCTGTCATCAAAATGGCACAACAAGCTCCTGGCATCCTCGGCTCATTGTCGAGGAGATGTCACAGCTTGCACGGCGGCATATTCTTGACATCGAGCAAACTTTGGAATCGCCGTGTGAGAAACTGGTAATGAGAGGGGAGCTCCGAGTTCCCCGCCGCTTCTTACCTTGGCTGTCTGTCAGGAGCCTCGTTATCTCAGCTTCCTACTGCTGGTCGGCCTTGTTATCCTTAAGTCCTGTCTATTGTCTCATTACTTCTAAAGGGAAAGAACCAGTGTCATATTAAAAGACTGGACTGTATCTATTCATAGAAGCCAGGACAGAAATTCATCACAATGCCTTGGCTGTAGGGATTAGCCGGTATCCTTGTCGAGCTAAAATCACCTGTTGTACCACAGTCAGGGAACATCAATTGGATCTTGATAACAGTGTCAGAATCTAATTCAATGCCCAGATCTTCCAATCCAGTGATCATCAGTCCAGCGTAGCGAGAAATTTCCCCTCTGACACTGGATTAAATGCACTGCTGTGATGTCTGACAAGATCATAACCTCGGCATGATGTCTAACTCATCACCTTGTGATTGTCAGAGCCTGGCGCCAGCGCCCAGATGAGCCACCTTTCTGGTAAAAGGAAAATTTCACCTTTTGTCAGCAGTCATCATCATAATTGCATTTAAAGAGTTGCTTTGGTTGAGTTGCTAGAAGTTTCTAGCAAGCTTGCTTGACCTTTTAGTATTTACCGGTTGAAAATGTCTTTAAGTAACGAGGTCTTTCGTGGCAGGTGTGGTAAAGTAAGACTAATAGACTGACATTTTTCCATAGAGAAGAAAGGTTAGAGCTCAGTCCCATGGTTCTTGAAATGCAATATATATTGTGGCTACATCCATGTGATGGATCTGTCATGTTTGAACCGCTGGAAAAATCTGTCAGTATAGTATCAAGTATAGTATCATGCATTGCCATTACGGGTGGAAACAATCAGCAGAACAAAATAGCTTTTTAAAAGTGCATTCCGGGGTCTTTAAGTGCTTTAAGTGTGTTCTTTGTACCAGCACACTTGACTGCTACTGGTCTCAGACTAATTAGTATGTCAACCTGCCTGTCAATAGTTCTTTCTTAGCCCACCATGATTGGTCTGTGTTGGTCTTTAAGGGTTTGCACCCTGCTGTTCCTGAAAAGGTAGCTTAAGGGCCCCGATTAGTCATTTTGGACAACAACAAGAATATGATGTATCCAATTTGTAACCCAATTTTACTTTGAATTTCTAGATAAATGTAACAAAAACATCCTAACAGGTATAATAAACTTTTTAACATTTTGTTTTGCCCCATTGATCCAGAATTGATAAATGGTCATTTTAAAGTTAAATAAACTTTACTTAATAGTTAAATCACTATAGACAAACAATGAAATGCTTTATAAAACAATTATAAAGCAATTTTGTGTATTGAAAAGTTGTAACTGATGTTTCAAAGAGTTTGTAAATTACCATAATTTACAAAACAACCATCATCCTGTGTTGAAGAAGACTAGAGATTGAGTCTATAAACTCATTGGGAAACAGTTTTACTTGGGGTAATTTCTCATAAGCTTAAGTACAGTTGGACTTATTTTTGAAACAAGTGTTGTGGTTCAAGGCACTTCTGCATTGTCTCAATATGTCAGACCATACCAGATAGATTTTTATCAGCAGTGGTGATTGTTTAATGGTCTATTCACCAACAGCAACACAAGTTTGACCACAGGATGGTTTTATTTATTTATCCACATTACCTGCATCACCCCTCCCCCCCAGGAATGATGACAAATAAACTTTTTAATCCCAAAGTGATCTCTGAACTTTGTTGCTGTTGATAAGCAAATCTGGATCAGAACAGAATCCAGTGTGACTCTGAGTGTTTCTTCCTCCAGAAGGCTTGGCTCTGCACCACACTCTGAAAATATCTTTTGTTTTGATAGAGAGATCCCTAGCACTAAAAATAAAATATAATGTAATCAAGCTGGGTATCCTGGATAATATATCACAAATTATGTTGAAGACTTAATCATTGTTCTTAAATCTAGACATAAACACCCACCATGCTCCTGACTGAATGTTTATGTGTGGATCCTTTTGTATGGCGGACCTTCCCTTTAAGACCTTTAAGTGTCACTGCTCGGAGCAGTGTTTGCTCTGAGAAGCACTGAACATAACAGGCAGTTTAAAATTAGAATCGCATTATAAGTATTTGAACAGCACTCATTTGATGAATGCCTTCCTTGAGTTTTCATAATACAATGGGTTTAGTTTTTAAGAGCTGTATTTTAAATTGATTGGTCTGTTCTCTTTAATAGTCACATTGATTGAGGGGAAGTGCTCTATTTAGTATTTCAATTTTTTCAAAGACTTCTTGATGTGAAATGGGGCTTTAATTAAACAAAAGGCAAAAACACTATGAGGCTTAAGCTGCTGTGTCCCTTCGGTGCTCACAGGCCTCTTGGGTTATCACAAACAAGCCAGCTGGCCGACTGCTTTAGAGCATACAACACATCAGAGGTGCTCAGGTGTGTTAGCGGTGCATGTCCAAGGAATAAACAAATCTTAAAACCTGTTTTTTAATCCATATTTTAGAAGCTCTTTGGAACAAAAAGGTGTCTCACAGGAGTCTCTCCATCCCTCCAGTTGATGATAACCGATCCACATATAGCTCAACAGCTTCCAGTCCAATTAAGAAACACATTAATTACTCATCCCCATATAATTTACCCCGTCCCCCTCCTAGTCCATGTCTCCGAGAACGTCTTGTCACAAACAATTACGCCAATAAAGATGGAAGTTAATTAAATTAAGGGCAGTGACGTGTCGTTTGTTGCAAAGTCATTGCAATCACGCAGCCTGGAGGGTGGAGGTTATTGATGGCCGCCTTTTTTGGGGTAAGTCGACCACAGTGACTCACATTAAGCGATGTGACACATCTTGGAGAGACGGACTTGATTTAGCTTCGAGGGGATGAGGCCCGGCGGCAGACTTTTGCGCTGCTGCTCATTCCAGTTCATGCTGTGAACCATCTGTCTTTCCTGACCTCACGCCCTTGTGGCATATATGTCCTTTGCATAATTTCATGTCTGGATTTCATCAACATGCCATGTCCAATTTATGCATTATACCAAGTGTAGAAAATATTATTAACCTAACCACCTGATATGTTTTTGGTCTGATGTAGATGAGTAATTTCTAATTTAAATTAGTAACTCACTTCTGTATCAAAGAGCAGAAAACTACAAGTGAACTTTGGTGCGAGTTGAAACTTTAAAGTAATCCTCGCCCCATTTTGTGATGCAATAGTCAGTGTTTTGCAGTACGTGTCAATGGCAAAACCCAATGAGAGATCCCCTAAATCCAACTTTGTCAGGTGTGCACTCTACAAAAATGAACCAGATCCATTCGTTTGTCGTTCTTTCTGTTGTAATTTAGAAGCAAACTGTGTCATTTGAAAAAAAACAACTCTAACAATTCTATTTAAAATGTCTTTATATACTGTATTTTAAATAATGTGACCCAACAAATGTCTTCATACCTAAATGACACAACAGATCGTTTGCCAATGACCGGCAAATTTATGTATACGACCGCTCCATCCATTCCCAAAACTACAGGACATCAGTTTGGTGACGTTTAGGCTTAGGCAGTAAAACCACTTGGTTATTTAAACAATGTAGGGTTTGGGTTAAGCCCTGGTAGCTCACCCATTAAAGTGTGTGACTTTTGTTGTGTATTTTTTTGTTGAGTTGTGTGCTTACATTATCCCAAAAGTCTTCAACAATATTCAAACCCAGACAAATCCACAAGTTTACCCTGCAAACATTTTTGCTTGAGTCACTTCAGATAGATTTTCATCAGCTGTGGTGGTTGTTCAGTGCTGTTTTCACCACCAGCAAAGTGACTTTGGGGGGGATAAACACTGGATAAGTAACGCTAATAACAGCATAACAACATATAATCCTGCATTCAAACAAATGATGATTAACCAGAAGCTAGCGTTGGCAAGAATGTTGTCTATTGAGCTACTCAGGGCCTCTGTTATAAAAATGTATCATACTGAGCTGTGTGGCTCTATCTGTCTTACCCAGACCTTCAAACATCACTAATGTTCTTAAAGTCATAAAAGCAATGCAAATACAAAGGACAGACCATTTTCATAAAATCAGTGATACTGAATTTTAAACCCACATATCAGTCGTACGCACATATTCCTAATTGGAGGCGCGAAGGATTAATGAATGAATTACATGCTTTAGTGATTCCTGCTGGGCAATTCAGTGTTTGCCTCGCCCCTCTCCACAGGAAGGTCAGAGCACAGGGTCAGCTACAGAAAAGCACCCCGGGAGCTAATAGAGCTTCTTTCTGAAGGACAGTTAAGCAGACTGGATCCCTGCCAACATGTCGGGCTTAACCCTGGGTTCATGTTTTGAAGGATGGTCTCTCAGAGCATGAGACCATCTCGCCATCTTTGAACACAGAACCCTGCAGGAATAAAGCCAGATGTATAGCCTATAAAGGATCTGCTAAATGAAGCGAAACTGAAGCAAGCCTTTCTTAAACACAGACAGAGTTAGCAGCGATAGTGCAGCAAGCACTCACTTTAAAGGATGAAAATGAACCTTCTTACAGTAAAACTTCATTCAGGTAAATTAAAATGAGGCTCCCACCTCATTAAGCAAGGAACTGAACTACAGGAAATCTCATCCTCCTCCCCAGGGTTTTGGTTGCCAGGCTTGTCCACAGGTTGTTCAGCAGCGTCATGTTTCTGTGTTTGTGTCACCAGGAATGGGAGCCCCATCTGCTGCCACACGGGGGATAAGGAGAAAAAAGAAAGAGCGCACAGATTCTCCAAACTCTGTCCCACTTGGGTCTGACTAGCATGCTGGTGAGAATACATAATCAGCATCATGTAGCATATCCAAGTACTTTTGCTCCCTAACTCCTCCAAATCTGACAGTTAACATTCTCCTCCTGATTTTGCATTACATCAACACAGATAACCCACCTCACCTTACATTTTTCTTTGTCAGATCTCTTTTCTGGGAGCCTGTCTTCCATGTCAAAATCTTCATAACTTTGGCAAGATTTTCAATGAGCATCTTAATCACAATGTTACAGATCTCTGTAATTATTTGCCTGTGTCCTGTTTGCTCATAATTACTGATTAGCCCATAGAAACACCTGGCATTGTATAGGCAGGTATGAGCCTGTCCTCTGTGGCATAGCTTTCTCTCAGGAGGCGTTTTGATAGTTTATGAAACTGAGTTTCCAGTCTGTACTGTTCCTGGCAAAACTCCACCCCAGGCCACAGCAAACCTGTGTGAGGTTCACAGTAACATAGCTTTGCCTCTCTTCTCACACTTCCAGTTCGAGAAAACATGGCCAAGCCTGAAGGCCAACAGGAAAAACTTTGGTTTTCAAGCATACAATCTTTAAAGGAAGGCTGCTTTTTCTGACATGCTGCTCTTGTAAGGGGATACACCGATCCCATGGTGCATCTTTCCTCCAACTAGGCAGCAGGTGTGCAGAGTTTTCAATGCATCACTGTTTTAAGAATTTTGCAGGTTGTGATCTGTGTCCAATGATAATGTGTAGTGTCAGCAAGGGATGTCATATGCCCTGTGTACATCAAGGCAGAGCAGAATCTGATGTTTTTCTGGGTGTTTATTCCTCCAGAAGCTCTGGCTTTGCACTTGACTCTCTCTCTCTCCGAGGTTCCCAAACTCTTCAGACCATGTAGGCTACAACTATATACCAGACTTAATTTCCCAAGATGGATGACTGGTTCAGTGTTTGATTTGAGATAGTCTTGACCGTAAATCCCACATTGAGGTAGCTAGCCTGCTTACGTGTTTTTACTTTCTTACCAGAAGTGACGCCGCCCGGCTTCAGTGCTGGTGGCTTGACTGCTGACTTCCAGTCCTCTTCGGTATCGAGTTAATTGGAACCTGTCAGAACCAGCGTTGTCACTTGCGACTGTTTTTGGACCTTACCAATAATCCACTCATGCTGCTTTTTAATCAACAACTGAGGAGTATAAGGAGGAGTACTGACTAGTTCATGTAGGCGTCCAAAAAAATTAGATATCAACCGACAGAAAAAATAAATAACAATATGATGTCTGTGTATTGTGTTGCAGGGATATCTACAGAAGTTAGCTTGTTAACCGATTAGCAAAGTAGAGCTCCTGTGCTAGCAGTGTAAACACCAACACTAGCCTAGTGCTCCGACCTGCCAGTTCTGACCATGAGATGAAAGGCTAGCCAGCTAATGGCAGCTACAGCTAGCAGCAGTTACCCTGGTGGTATGCTGCCTCCTGTTTGAGTGTCACTTCAACAGGTATTATACTGTCTCAACCTCAATCTATTTCTGAGTTACAGAGAATAAAGCTTGAATTAATTAATGAATAAAGCCTCCATTTGCACGTGTACACTGTAACAATACATACTGTTAGATCTGCCCAAGAAGTAGTGTAATATTGATACAATATTGGAAAATGCCTGGGTTTTGGGAATTTAAATAATAATGATGTTGTTTTTTGTTCACTCTGAGCCAGCCTTGACTTTTTTCTTTTCCTAAATTAATCTGTTTTACTGCTTCACTGTACCTTTAGATTGTAGTTCCCTTTAATCTAACTGCAGTCTGACGTTAGCTGTGTGTTTGAAGTTATGTAGACATAAGCATTAATAACTTAATCAGGCTACAACAGCTTTTTTTCGGAAACATACATATTTGCAAAAAACTTTTGTATCTGGTTTGACAAATGTAGAATAGCTTAGACAAAGAGATGATACACCATTCCTGACATTCAGTGAGGAAGTGAAGTCCTCACTCAGGGTTGTTGTGACTTACATTTGCAGCAAAGAAACTGCAGTCTGTTCTGGACAGAAGTGACATGTGGGGCTGTGGGAGGAAGGTTAGGGCTTCTGAAGCTGCCATTTCATAGTGCTGCTATTTCCCTTATGGTTTTTTGGGATATTTCTTTCCTTTATTTGATGTAGACAGGGTAGCGTGGAAGAGAAAGTGAGGGGTAAAACATGTAATAAATGTCCAAGGCTGGATTCAGAGAACATCCACCTGGACACAGGAGCTTAGTGGAGAACAAAGCATTGCAAGAACTGGCCTTCAAATGGATTGAATCCATATCCTTGCGGCTCAGTTTGGCCACTGTACAGCCACATATTTTTTGTTGTTAGGATAGTATACAATGTATTCTACAGTATATTCCCTTGTCCAGGTTGTTCCAGAGGTTTTGGCATGTGTTTGTTTGGGTAGAGTGACCACCAGTAAGACTTTATCCAAACAGCGTGGGGTGTTTACAACTTTCATCATGTCCTTGAGGAAACTTTGAGGTGGAATTGACTTTCCTAACAGCTCTCAGTAGCTTTAAAGTGCATCCACAGCAATTTACAAGCTAGAAATGTTCTTTCTTCCTATATAATTTGTATATTGCAGGGTGGAAAGGATGCTTTTCTATTTCAGGAGACTGATTTCACCTGGAAATGCCCCCAAAAAGTCATAACTGCTGGTAATTGCACTTAAACCGTTGTGATAGCAGAATACCAATGCACATGCATATACATACAAATGAGGGACTATTGAGAGAGAATGGATAAGAGGTGTCCTGACATAACCACAAACTCAACAATGAATGCCAAAATGTGATATTTTAAAGGTGCTCGGTCACATACTGTGACACCGAACAACAAAGAAACCCACAATGGATAATTTTGTGAGAGTGTCTGTTTTGGAGTGCAGTTGAGTTTTAATGGACGTTGAAGTGAGTCTGGAAGCATTTTTAATGATGCTGTTCAGAAATCGGCATTTACAGGCAATTAGTCATCTTGTCATAGTGGAGGAAGTAGCATCAGTGAAGAGTACACAGATTTTTCATGACCAAATATTCATAGGAACAGTGTTTGTGTGGTCATTGAGTAAGATAAAAATACCTGTGTACAAGGAAGAGGGAAAATATGTTACCTAAAGTAAATCAGCTACAAAATAGATTGAATGCGTGGCATTGTGTTATTCTATATATCTTAACTTCCCATTATTCTTATATATATATTATAAGTTATATGTATAACTTGTCATAGTGTCAAGGCCATGTTGCGGAGTTCGTCACCACTGGACATAATGGCTTTGTTGTGGTTGCTCTGTGTGATCGTGATTGACAAAATAAACTTACCATTTTGGTCCAATTAGTTCCTGTACTTGCCAATTTTTTTTTTATAATTTTTAACAATCTTTTCTGAACATTTTAAGGACCAAAAGCTGAATTAATCTTGACCTTGGAAACCTTGAGTTTCTTATCTTCAGGATTAGGGTTTTGGGTTAGAGTTGGGCCTTGTGGTGATTGCCGTATCCACTACTTTCTCCTGGATGGAAAATGAAGATTCGATCCTGCTCTTACTTTGAAGCCAATGTTGATGAGATGTTCTTAACCTGCTCAGAGAAATCCAAACACATCTGTAACAACCTGAGCACCCATCTAATGGGAACAATAGACAGGAATTGGCCACTGGTTGAATTCATACTCCAAACACATAGGGGGCAGCATCTCATTAGACTAACCACTAACTGTTGCTAACTGTAGTTGCCATTAACTATTTAGCTGTGCAGTTTGTGGTCCTAATAGCTGACTCTGCCCAGACTGGGAGCTTGGAGAATAAGAGGAAAAGGTGTTGTTTTGTTGAAAACACCACTAGCACAGAAGCTTTCAACCATCCTACAGGACTGGAGGGCTACATTTTCAGGCCAGGACCAAACACGGCCTTCAAGACCGATGGAGACAGGACAGGCAAGATCAAGTAAAACAATGACAGAGGCGATTTACAGTAGTACCGACCAGGATAAACTGGACGACAAAGACACTTGCATAATGACGTGAATCTAAATGTACCAAATAGTTTCCAGGCTGGATTATAAACCTTCTGTAAGAGCCACGATCACACTGGAGCCCTTGATGGAACCACAGAGCTGCTAGTTTTAGCCAAATAAAATTGTCTCAAGGAGGAAACAATCTGGATATATGTAAACATTTGTAAATTATACAAACCATAGTCGTATATGACCACGTAGGTCTCGTTTATAAAAATCATATTAAAAACAATCTCTCGCGGCCCTTTTGGAACAATCTCCTGCTGCCATCGCTTGTTGTGATGAATTTTTGCACTGCACATCCCATGATGCAATGATGTCTTCTTGAATGTACAACGTGATTTGGCAGAAGACAAGCCTTAGTTTCCTTCTGCAAAAATAATTAATACTCCAGCTATAATGGTCTTGACTTTAGATTGATTTAAACAGGATAATGTAAGCAACAAACTCCTGATGCTATTTAGAGGTTTGGGTCAGGAATACAGGGCAAGGACAATTTGATCGTAAGCTCCAAGACAGCTACTAAATGGACTTTGTGGTGCGATTGTCTTGACAGATATAGTTTCCAAGATCAAGACCGAAATTCACTCTATTTGCTGTACAAACAGCATAAGAGAGCCTTTCAATATAATGAACATTATCATGCACAGGATGTGAAAAAAAGTATTTGTGTACAATTTCCTCCAAGCAGTCGGAATCACTATAATATTCCATTTTCAAACCTTTCCTCGTTCTGGTGCATGCCGCATATAAAAATTCCTGAAGCACTTACATAGAAAACTCTCAACTAATAACCTTCTTTATCATTAAATTGACTGCGCTGCAAGCTTTTGTTAGTTTTGTCTTTTGATAGTCTGCGGCCTTTACTGCAGCTGTTGGTCTTCTACTCTGATTAATTATATTTGAGTCTTTTATTAGATTTGTGTTAATTGGCTTGCGTGTGTCTTGTGTGACCCCCTTGGGAACCTGACCTTAGCTCCATGTACAAACGCTCTTCAAGTTGTGTTCAGGTTCCCTCAGTCCTCTGAGGCTGCTGATCAAACAGTTGCTGGTAGATTCACAGCATGATGGAGATGCACTGAACAACTACTGCCATCCCGTATCAAACACAGTTCCTTGCCATTAACTCATCATCTCCTCTCCACGGATACCCTCCTCCCCGAGTCGCCATGCATGTAATAAAGATTGTGTCACTCTCTTGCTTGATACGCTTGTCTGAATCTATCAAGGTCCAGGTTCCTTGGGGAGAAATGAAAAAAGACTGCAGTAGCAGATCTATAGAAGCGGGGCAAAATGAGATTGAGAGCTCTTTTCCTTTTTATGTCTGGATATTTTGAACTGATGTTCCACTTTATAACAGCATAATGACATAAGCGCTACAAATTCACAGGCATTTTGAGATAAGTGGAGGGAGTCATTGAGGAGATTTTAGGCGTGATTATTACAAATTAGGATTCTTGAGCAACGTGTGGGCACATTTTTATGAGGTTTGAGCTCTTCATTTTTGAAATCCCATGAATTTATTCAAATTAAAAGCCGCTGTCGAAGTGAAAAACGGGGGGAGGAATGCTGATAACGCTTAGAAAAACCTACACCGCTGATAGATCTACATACAAGCGGATAGTTTTTATGTGCTTGACCTCCTCTCCACACCACACACCCACAAAATCCACTCATGAAGTTGTTTGCCCTGAGGTTACTTGCCTCATTGACTGTGGGCTAATAGCACTGACCTCAGCCACGGTGAAAGCCTTTCAGTGCCTTTTGTACTTTCCAAACTCGAATGCTTCACAGACCTCCTCCTTGACACCGGTTTGCCTCAAATGAGCATAATACAGTCAGCACTGGCCTAAACTTGGTTGAACTTTATACCCCTTCGCTCAACCTTTTTCCCACCCCTGATGGAGGAGGCATAATTTGATGTACAGGTGAAGAGAATGACAGCGGTAACAGAGAGAGAAAAAAAAAAGTGAGTGATGCTGTGAAGAGCGGCATCAGGTTGCTCAAATGACAAAAAAAGCTGTCAAAGAAGGGGTTGTACTTTTCTTGCAAAGGATGACAGATCAGTAAAAATATCCTGTAGCTGTTTTGCATTATGCTCTATTGAGGCGGCTGTCGGGAGAAAAATGGGTACTTGTAAGATGGATTTCTCGCTACATGAATATTGGTGCAAAGTGATGTGTCTCGAAAGACGCCCCTGCTCTTTATTCTGATGAGCTGATGTCAAAGCCTGCTATTTATCTTTGATGTTTCAGATAGCTCAAGTTTTTTTTTTCCTTTCCCTTTGCCTTACACTTGAGTTACATGTCTGAAATGGCTTGATGTGATGTCAAGTTGTCCACAGTGAGCAGAGAAAACACAAAAAAAGAAATACACCACCGATCAACAAATGACACTCAGCAGCAGCAGTGGAGTCACATGGATTCATGATTTTGATGGTTCAGACTTGACTGAAGAAAGTCAAAATACTTGCAATTCTCAAGGTCCAATTTGCCTTTCTGTAGCTAGCTATTTGCCTGGCTGTAGCTTGGTACGTATATACAGTCAATAGCCCATGGTTCAGTTAACCATGCAGCCAATAGCCCTAGAGTTTGTCTGGATCAGGTCACCTATTCATAGGAGAGTCATAGGGCTCAGTTCACAACCCAATTACCAGAATAAATGCTAACTAAATATGTTTCTCCTAAACCACGGAAAAGTTCAAGCTCTGTATTTCCACAAAAACCACGTGGTTAAGGTTAGGAGAACATAATGGTTTGGCTTAACATACCTCTTTTGGTGTCCTCCAACACAGCAAGAAATGTTCAGAGGTCTCCTTCAAAACAGCCGGTTTTATCGCCACAAACACAGCTGGGCATGTCCCGACTGCCCGTGAAAAATATCTGGTTTTGGTCACCCCAAACACGGTTGGAAATGTCTTTAATTGCACAAACCTATTGCAAATCACTAATTTCACGATGATTGTCACCTGTCCAGAATGAGGTTGACACTCACAAATTTCTAAATGAGACTACATGTTCCAATCTGTTAGATTCAGATAAATTGAATCACCAAAGATTATGAAAGAAGCCCTGCCGCTGAGTATCAGCAAACAAATTTAGCAGAATCTGTAGTCGTATTCAAGGACCTGAAATGATTCAATTTTACATTTAATCAAAGCGGCACCGCACTGTGAAAGAAATGCAGAACGAATAGTTTGACTTGAAGGTAAATTCTTTGAAATAACATCTTTCAAAAACAAAGTGGTTCATGGCGTAGGTGGGATGGTGTCAAAGCTATTTGACAGTCATGAATCAGACAAGATTCATTGAGATAAAGGCATCATTTTTCATTCAAATAACTGTTCTCCCCTGTAAAAGACTGTCCATGACTTGAACAACAGGTCAACACCACTTTGAATCTTGTGTATGAGACAGTTCTTTGCTTATTGGGCATATCGGGAACATTTTTTCTTATTGCATTACATAGCTCAGATATTGTGGCTGACCCCTTGGCCTATTTTGGATTCTGTGTTATTGCATAGCTAGTGAAAACTAAAGGGAGTGTCTCCCAGTGCTGCTGAAATGCATCAGAAAGCTCCTCCAATGACAAAGTCCTGCTAAATACAGTGTTTCTTCAGTGTATGACAGCAGCAATAACAATGTACATCAGGGGGGTTGCAACATAATGCTGTAGAATAGACTGAACCTACATGGGCTGTCAACATTCTGCAGATTGTGACAGTAAAAATACTCTTTTCCATCACAATAGTTTTCGTTTTTCATGAGAGGCTTGCTGTTGCTTCATTAGATAGACAGAGCTCTTGAAAGAAAAGTACTTTAGACAGCCGGAGAAAGGCGTTTCGGAGAAAACTGCAAATCTGTCTTTTCATTCTTTTCATTATCCAACATCATGACGAAGTGAGAGGACCCAAGGGAAGTGGCAACAGCCATAGCGGAGAGTATCAATAATTCATGCGTTCATATATTGAACAAATACGAGCTCACTATTGTCAGGCAGTTAGATCTAATGTTACTGGAATGAAGAGGAAAAGAGCCAGGAGCGCTCTCAAATGGCCCAGTGATCGTTATTCATTGGTGGTTAATTGTGCTAATTCTGGAAAGGCTAAGATACGCCTCTGCAGACCAATGAAATTAATGTGAGGAGGAAGAGGTCCACTGTTGTTTAAGAAATTAATTAGAAACGTTTAATGAAAAGAAAAACGTTCCCATTTGCATTTTCATGGCTTGAATATCTAATGAATCACAGGCTGATGTGGATTGACAGGTTTTTTTGACCACTCGGTAACAGGAATTGCCTTTTATCTGACACATTCAGTCGAACTAAGATAACGTCTTCATCGATTTTGGACGACGCTTTTGAACAGCACTTATCCACAATTTCCATCATTTGGCCTCACATATTCTCAGACGCGCACCTCCAGCACTGCTTCTGAGCTTGTGCCATTCCTCAGTCCCTCCTGCAGCGACCGGACACTTGAACCCGGAGGGCCGCCCGCCTGGAGATGAAAAACCATTTTCAAGTATCTGGGACGTTCCAATGATGCCGCAAATTTATGAAGATGTTGTTCTGCGAGCTGTTTTGACCCTAACATGATGGCAAAATACCCCGAGGATACTTTGTAATGGATTTCGCGATACGTCCGCAGACCCATGCAACATCAGTCACTCCCCAAGAGGGGAAACGAGATGGGGGTGTGAGGCCTCTCATTTTGATTAGGAGCGCCTCATTCCCTCAGTTGTTTTGTTCAAGGCCTGAGGTCTGAGTTTTGAAAGCATGGGACCTTCAATGATCTTCAACAGTTTGTTTCTAACAAGCAATGACAAACAACATCATCTCCTCCCCGCTCCCTCTCCTCCGCTCTCCCATTCTCCAGGCTTTTATCTTTGCTCAGCCTTTGAACCAAGCCTTAAGGCAGCCGCATTGAAATAGACATGGCCCTGAGGAAGCCCGACTCCAGACAGAATACCCTCTAATTCTGGTATCTCTTTCTTACAAAACAGCCGAGTGGCCATAGGGAGGGAAAACATTGCTGTAACATCTCTCCCTATTAATCACTCTCCATTTTTGAAATCTAGACTTTGTAGCTATAGGTTTCCAATTTGAGTTTATCTGTTTGGGCCAAAAGAAGGCAAAAAAAATTGTAAGCTGTGCGTAGAGCTGTGCGATATTACGATATATATCGTAGTGCGATATAAAAACGTCTACCGTAGGATATAACCCTCTGTTGTTTATATCGTAATTTTAGCGTATAGGCTACTTGTTTAGCACTGTTGCTACGCTAACGTACACTACGGCTGT
>OMLP01046282.1:8611-23922 GCA_900302685.1 Spondyliosoma cantharus
CATACCATCACAGATGGTGGCTTTTGAACTTTGCGCTGGTAACAATCTGGATGGTCCTTTTCCTCTTTGGCCCAGAGGACACGACGTCCATGATTTCCAAAAACAATTTGAAATGTGGACTCGTCAGACCACAGCACACTTTTCCACTGTTCGTCAGTCCATCTCAGATGAGCCCAGAGAAACTGGCTGTGATTCTGGGTGTTGTTGATATATGGCTTTCGCTTTGCGTGGTAGAGTTTTAACTTGCACTTGTAGATCTAGCGACAAACTGTGTTAACTGATAATGGTTTTCCAAAGTGTTCCTGAGCCCACGTGGTAATATCCTTTACAGAATGATGTCAGTTTTTAATGCAGTGCCGCCTAAGGGATCGAAGGTCACAGACATTCAATGTTGGTTTTCGGCCTCGTTGCTTACGTGCAGAGATTTCTCCAGATTCTCCGAATCTTTTGATGATATTATGAACTGTAGATGATGAAATCCCTAAATGTCTTGCAATTGTATGTTGAGAAACGTCTTCCAAAACTGTTAGACTATTTGCTCATGCAGTTGTTGACAAAGTGGTGAACCTCGCCCCATCCTTGCTTGTGAACAACTGAGCCTTTCCGGGATGCTCCTTTTACACCTGATCATGGCACTCACCTGTTTCCAATTAACCTGTTCACCTGTGCAATGTTCCAAACAGGTTTTTTTTGAGTGTAACCCAGTAAGAGCAATGCTTAATTGACTACTGTACTCAGATTCAACCCAAGGAGCGAGGGGTGGGTTAGTGTAAAAGGTAAACACAGGGATATTTATTTTTCACAACCAACATTCTCCAATAGACAAAAAATAAAGAACTGAAAGTAAAGTGTCCCTTATATAGCTTATTGCTGTCGGATATCAATGTTCATCAAAGTCTAGTCCAAAGTGTTTAGTTTGCTTCCATGTCCGTCCAAGTGTATTCAATGTATATGTGCTACCCAGGTAGAGTGTGTGTGTTTGTTTGTATGCTTGCTGCACGCAGCTTAGATCTTATCTGCTCCAGGCATGAATCTTCAGGAAGATGATGAAGATGGAGAATTCCAGATCCTCTCTAACCCTGCCTCGCATCAGACAGGAGCCCTGGTTGGAATCGACGCTGTCCCAGAATGCAAAAAAAAACAATCCGAGTCCTCAATCGTATAAAAGAAAAGAAAGCAAATCCTCCGGTCGCAGCAGTCTGAACCCCTCTGGCAACAACTTCGGACACGTACAAACTCGTGCACATGAAAACAAAGCAGTATTTCTTCTATAAAATGTCATCAACTTCACTCGTGGCTGTATCGTGATCTCGTTAGCATCAGGCTTAGCTGAGGTGTGTCGATCTCAGCATGCAATACTCACGTCTACTGAATTCACTACGTATCACATACATAAAGTGCCATCTAGCGTTTTTTAAGCAACTACAGTCAACTTGAAACGCTGCTCATAAATTCAGATATTAAAATGAAAATGATTTACTATAAGGCCAAACAAACAAATAATAGTCAGTAAACCCAAAGCTGTATTTTCATAGGGGTTACATGAGCATTCCTCAACTTTCCCAGTCTTTTGTTGCCGCTATCCCAGTTTTTTTGGAACATGTTGCTAGGCATCAAATTCAAAATGAGTGAATATTTGCAAAAAAACAATAAAGTTTATCAGTTTAAACATTCAATATTTTGTCTTTGTGGTGTATTTAATTGAATATAAGTTGAAAAGTATTTGGAAATCATTGTATTCTGTTTTTATTTACGTTTTACACAACGTCCCAACGTCATTGGAATTGGGGTTTGTACAGTGCACATAGAGATGCTGCTGTTTATAACAATACACTGCTGAAAAAACTTAATGGAACGCTTAATTATCACAGTATAACACCAAGTCAGTTAAACTTCAGGGATATCAATCTGTCCATTTAGGAAGCAAAAGTGATTGTGAATTAGTTTCACCTGCTTTGGTGTAAATGGAAGTACCAACAGGTGCAATGGAGAGGCAAAAAGGGAATGGTTCTGCATGTCGTGGCCACAGACAAGATTCACATTCCCATACACATTACTGAGTCACATTATGAGTTGCCATGATAAAATTCACGCAAGTTCGATCAGCCTTGGATGTCAGTGTTTTACTTTGATTTTCAGTGTAGTTTTGAATCCAGCACTCAGTGGGTTGATGATTTTGGTATCCATTGTTCATTATTCTCAACAAATTATACAATGTACATCAGTAAAGATTTGCAACTGATGTGTGATTTAAAGCTGGACTTAATCAGAAAATTTGAATGAGCACAGCTCCCAGGTCCCTCCTTCTTCCTCTCTGCTGCGCTGCAGCCCTGCCTTCAAAGCCCCTCCCTACAGAGGAGCCTACTGTGCACGAGCAGGCTTGTAACGACAGTAACAGAGGACGCCAGATAACCAAGATGGCGCATTCAAAATAACAACAACAACATAATCCCCGATTGTTCTATTTCTGACCAGTACAACTAAATTACAATGGCGAGTGCCTCATGCCGATCACTGTAGATATCCTGAGTAACAAACACTATTCCTCACATCGTGGTAGATGGAGTTACCACGTAATCATTACCCGGTGCAATGCCATGCTGCCTTTCTGAAGCATGAGTAACACAAACTAACGTTATAACTGCCTGGTCACTTGAAAGACACTTTTGCTAACCAGTAGCCATAAAGGCAAAGTTAAACATTGGAGTTAGCATACAAGCTAACAAGCTAGATTTACCAACAAGCTACGTAGTTCGACTGCAACATTGTACGGCGATATGCGCTATTGCCAGTATTACTGTAACCGCCATAGCCTTGTGATTAAAACATAGAATTAAACATATATAAAGCACGGGTCCTTACTTGTCCAGCAGTAAAGCAGCTAACTCTGCGTCGCTCTTGAGTCCTTACAAATCCTGCAGCTCCCTCCACCTCTGAAATGATGCTCCGTTATTTATCCTTGTTTTCTCTCTGGCTCGGTCCAATTCTTTCTTTATATACTGCTTTTCTTCGTCTGTGTTCTTATTTCTTCTCTTTGACATGAGCAATGGTGGGGCATTTTTTGGCTCTGTCGTTGTTGTTTGTTCTCCGCCATTGTTTACAGCTTGAGCTTGAACGTATCTGATCAGGTAAGAGCAGACACAGCGCTTGTACGAGTACGACTGCCGAGTACGCGCGTGAGGGAGGGTGGCTGCCAGCAGCGTATGCATGGGAATGATTGACACTTTTCAGACACTCCCCTTGGCCCTGATTGGTTGTGTTCACCCAGGAGCGGTGGATTCTTGCAAATCAAATTAGGGCCACTGGGTGGAGCCACAGACAGTGGATTTTTACACAGCTGACCTGTATCTTATTCTATTGTCAGATCATAATGACAATTTTAGCAAATATAACAAAAAATAGTTTCAGATGACAGCTTTAAGTGTTCTCAATTTTTTTATCAGTATATTTTTCAGAAACTTGCGATGAATTCATTTTCATTGACTTTTATTTACTAATTGCTTCTCTGTGTGTGTGTGTGTGTGTGTGTGTGTGTGTGTGTGTGTGGTGCGTGGTAGTTTTCTGATGATCCTGACTCATCCGTCTCTTCCTCTTCCATCTCTTCAGTTGTCCTTGACACAGTTTCCAGTCCCAGCCGAGCCCTGCTGGGATCCCACAGCCATGAAATATTCTCCACCTCATCAGTCCTCCACTCTCCCCTCGGAAATATATTGACCACCTCTTCCCTCACGTCCCCCTGTTACTCTGGCATTTTTTCTCTTTTAGTATTCTATTCTTCACTGTCCCTTTCAACCCCTCTCAATGTCCTTTCCACTGTTTCTCTCATTCTGGCCAATGTAGATTTGAGTGTCAGGCCTTTGAAAATCCCATTTACCAGTCTATTTTTGCAAAAAGTTTGGAAGAAAGAGGTGGAGCGAGGAAAAGAAAAGATTCCACTTCATTTACAACCTTTACAGTCACTCGACTTAATTTTTTCACCTACAGAGTTCCAGATACTTCCCCCCCCCATATGATTCCCACAGTCTGGTCCTATGTCTATCTTTTAAATGATGTGTGACATGAAAAGACAACCTTTAGGGATGTAACGATATACCAAATTTTGCAATATCATGATAAAAAATTAAATTCCGTTGTGAGACTGTGATTATATCTACCAATACATAACATGGCTATTTTGCTCAGTTTATGGCTCTAACAAAGGAATTGGTATTGTTCTGTTTGAACAGCAGAGAGAACGATCATACTGCTCAAGAAGACAGCCTCCAGTTATTATGGGTCCGACTTGAGTTCTAATAGGGCCTGCCCAACTTCATCTCTGATTGGTTGGCTGTGTTGTTTGTGTTGTCTATGCGTAACGCAAACTGCTAACTCACACAGTAGCTCAGGTAATCGTCAGTGGTGTTTGAGCTGTTTACCATTCTGACCTTTTCACAACAACACACTGACCTCTTCAGCCTCTCTCCTGGTCTTCTGCTGCTCCTGTCTGGGTCCCTCATCCTCCTGAGCTGCTCTTCAATGCAAAAATGTCTCTAGCCTCGTTAGGTGGCACAAACAGGCTGGCCTCGGCATGATCGTCGCTACTTCGACACCTGGCCTGTGTGCTTTACCTAACAAGCTCAGGACACTGCAGCTGTGACAGCCATACGTCAGTGTTTTTACCGATGGGGAAACTACGGCTAACAGTCCACTGCATCTTCAACCCATTAACACCACTGAACATACATTTAGGAAATAATGTGCTGGTTACGCTGACAGACATTTTGGTGGCTCAGGACTAGGGCTGGCGTGACACGTCAATGTAATCAACATAATCGACTTGTGTAACATGCGTCGGCGCAGAGGATTTATCAGTACTACCGCCATGCTCGAGCACTTGAAGCAGAAGCATCCCGTGGCAGCTAGATTCACATTGGATCTGGTGGTGCAGTGAAACGCTGCAGATTGGTGCACCATTGTGGGAGTGTCACTCCATGTTCCGTCTGTGTGACATGTTGGGAACCCCCGCCGAAAGATGAAGCTGCTATGTTGTCAACTACTGGCATGCTGGTCTTACTAGTGATTGTTTGTCTAGATTAAAATAACAGTAAACAACCAGGATGAGGCAGATCATTGCTGTGTTTTAAGCTGGGGGACAAAGCATCAAAATGAAAGTGAAACTTAACTCTACACAGAAGTGTCTGTTTGTGTTCCCTCTGTAGTATATATCCATGCTAAATAACATGCCCTGCAACATGACATCAGGCTGCATTCCTCCAAAAGTTTAGTCAGCTCCAGCTTTTCCACCTCAGCCGGCTGCGTTTTCTGCGGAACCCCCTGCAACATGCACCGCCACAGCAAAAGTGGACTATCCTCATCAAAATGAATGGGAAAACCTGCTAGTTGCCACTGGATCTCCGGATCCAAAGTCCTGTTTACTTTTTGTCCCAACCTAAATGTAATATATATTTGGATTACACACATTACCTTTTTAAAACTGGGTTATTTTTTGTTGGGGAGTAATGCCCTGCAGTTCATATTTGGTCATATTTGTTTGTCGATGATTGAAGTTGATTGATAATTGTTTTTGGTAATACATCTGCAAAATACCTTTAAGAAAATATTGCAATACTTTTAAGCCATATTGCAGTACACAATATATATATTCCTCCCTCCATGCTGCTTACCTGCTGTTGGGAAATGGGATTGAGAGTGAAAATAATCCAAAATATGTGTTTTTTTGCCCAATTTTGAAAAACATACATGAAGCAAGTCAACAGAGCAGACACATTCAGGAAGAGCATGTCTTTTTTGTGTCTAATACAGACACCTTGTTTTGGTGGCTTGGGTCCGATTTAAACAACCCTCCACCCCAACCGCCTCCTTGTACACAATAATGACAGTGGTGGGGATTGAGTCAGATGTCTCCAGTCTTGTCTGTCACAAAGTGCTCCTCTTTTAACCCTCTGCTGCTCAGTGGGGAAAACTCCAGCGGCATGCTGTAGGTGGGTCAGCTCTGAGCAGTGCAAAGTTAGAAAGTCACTGGCCTAAATAAACATCCAGGTGTGTGTGTGTGTGTGTGTGTCTCTGTGTGTGTGTGTGTGTGGCACAAAAAAGCAGTGAGGGGGCAGGGAATCTTCCTGTGGCAGCTAACCTACATTCCCTACTCACCTTTATTGTTACACCTCTGTACAGCTGTGACCTGATTTGAAGCACAGATCCCGGACCTTGTCGACCTCATCTCATAGACATCTCAGAGCGGTCAGCCATAATAAGCATCTTAGTTGCCCCCTCTCACTGTATAACCTCTATTGTTCAATACGAGAACTGCTGGCTACCTGCCCTCATTCTTTGTGGGGCCATGTGGTACGGGCATGCTGGCAGCATAAACACAGCCAATAGATGGCATGAGTGAGGAGTGGGAGTGAATGGCTGCTCCACTTGTCTGGCTCTAAAACTGTGAATAAAGAGACAAGAGCCAGAGAAGGCTGAGACTGACTGTAGCTTACACAGGCAAAGTCACTGACTGTGATTAAACATTTACAGTCAGAAAAGTAATGAGAACTGATAAGACAAAGGAGTTAAAATACTTAATTTATCTGATCTATTTTTATCTGATGTTGTGTTAAAATGGGTTTCTCATTAACATGTGTGCCATCTACCAACCGTAAGCTGCACTGCTTGAGTTGCAGGAGTGCAACTTTATTTGACTGGGGAACAAACTTCAGCACAACATTGGAACATATCTTATATCGCATCAATGAAGGGAAATTGTAACTGCAGGTTTAGGATTTTCTAAGTTATGTAAGATAGGCAAGTTTGCAAATTGTTACGTTTATGTGGTTAGAGTATTAACTTGCATTAGACTCATCCACTTTATCCATGTGTGACTGGACATTAGACAGCAGAGGGCTTGGTAGAGGAACAGCTCTTGGTCAAAGTCGGGTCAGCTTTGCTTCTCTGATGCTACCACTCTTTAATCTCTTCCTGCTGCGGTCACAGTGCTTTCCGTGATGTTGTGTTCTGCTGATCCGACTGGCTGCTCAGCAGAGACCGCTGGTGGAGATCCTGTTGTAGTATGCTGAACTGTCCAAACCCCACAGTTCCTCTTTCGATTTTGATAACTGCATCTCTATTGTAGGTAAATTGTGCCTCAGTAGAAGTGACTGAAGGAGCTACTGCATGCACCAAGGTCATCATAGCAACGTCTTCTAGGCTGCGTCAATCATAAGTTCGGTAAAGGCTGTACTAAAGTAATGCTTTCATGGCATTCAAATATTGGTCTTTGAATGTTCCATGTTCAAACATGGCAGGGCCATTTCATGTAGAGTTGTGATACTTGTGTGATGTTTGGCTAGAGGGCTGCCATGTTGAAAGCTCACGGTAAAAGTTTGGTCATAAGTACGTCAAAATTTTAAGATTGATTTAAATTTTTGCCTTGAATTACATTTACCTTTAGGGCGTTTAGCAGACGCATTTGTGTTTTGTCCAAAGCACCTAACAGTAATTCATGCATACATTCATACCCTGATCGTGGTGGCTGCCATGCCAGGTGCCGACCAGCACATCAGGAGCAGTTTGGGGTTTAGTATCTTGCCCAAGGACACTTCGACTTGCAGACCAGGGGAATCAAACCAGTGACCTTCTGATAACAAAAGGCTGGCTCTACCCCTGAGCCACAGTGGTCCCATGAACTCTTCAGTGTTAAAACTTCTGTTTCCTTCATAATTTAACATTTACATGTTAGTGTAATTATTTCTAGTATTCACATTAATAAAAAAAAAGTATACATCTTTGTACACTAGAAAAAGTTTAAATATGTAATAAGTATCTTTCGCACACATTGACTGCACAAACCACTAGCCTTACTCTTTCTATTTGTGATCTGTTGATTTTGTACATAGCTTGTTCATAGCTTGTTCTCTCAGACCGATAAAGCAATCAAAATAAAAATGCTAAGATATCATCAATTACAGCCCAATGTGTTCATGTATCTATTGATTTATCAGTTGGGTTACACAAATAACAGAAATCTGAATTAAGTAGTTTTGCAAAGTAATATTCTGTTGAAGAGCTTTATCCCTCCTCTGACATGTGTTATTTTCTGTGGTTGATCATCTGCTTAATCAGTGGTAGTGAAAACAGATGTGCATCATTAGATTCTCCAATGGTGCAGTCAGACCCAAGATTTGCTTCCCATTAATTTCTACAGTATGTGGAATGGCATGAGAGATTCTGCCCATGATTTGACCCACCCCCATGGAGTTCAGTCTGACTGAGCTTCTTCAATTTGATGTTTGTTGCATTTCACAAGGTTCATAAACACCTCTGTTTCATTATGTTTTTATGTTGTTGCATTTTGTTATTCAATGGTGCCTTTTTTGCACATTCTCCTGCCTACGTATATGCTTCTTCAACACCCCCATAGTCCATTGCAAACATAAGTCTCAGCATTGGATATCTCAAAACCGCTGTGTATAGAATAGAAACTATCTGGACAGATACCCCTATGGTACATGAGAAAATATATGCTGGTTTATATAATCTTACTTCCTGACGCCAGCAGTTGCCCTAACATTTCAGCCTCCTCTTTTAAGAATGCATTCTGTGAGTCATACATCTATCCTGCCAAGACTGAAAAATAAATATGTAGTCTAGCTGTAAAATGTGACAAAGCTAATATCACTGTGAAGTGCTTTTTTCCCTTAGCCTTAGAATAGCCAGGGCCTCAAATCCCTTTGGTATAATAGCAAGGAAATCAACAAGAGTCTGATACTGTAGTTCTGCTGAAGTGGAAAATACAGCCATTTTAATAGCATTGGGATTAATACTACTGGCTCTATGTATTCTTCATAAGGAAAACAGGAGGTTCTCCAGCAGGCTCTCCACCTCCATCCTTTACCTTGCATTCGTAGACCCACACATGTTAAAGCAGTTAACAGAGTGTTTATTCAAAGATGTAATGAAAACTTCTTTTGGTCATTTCTGATGGATTGAGTCATCTTGCTCAGGAGTACTACTTCTTCTTTTGTGTTCTTTCATTATCATGCAGGGTTTTGCACGAGGAACCTGTATGACTTGCTGTGCTTACAGAAGTGTTGTATCATCACAGTTTTCCTGTATAAGGGGTGTAACAATACATGTATTGGTATTGAGCCGTTTCGGTATAGGACGTTCGGTTCGGTACACAGCTGTGCACGGGCGAGTTCCCGAACGGAAGTCGCGTGTGTTTATTTTCCGCCTGCAGCTACACATGCAGCCCGTTTACGTCATGGCTAACGCTAGCGAGAAACCAGAGCTTGAAGACCCTCCCTTGTCGCTACAGTCTCCTGCTTGGGAACACTGCAGCTTCCTGGTTAAATATTGCAACGGAGAAAGACATGTTTCCGCTGTGACTGTTTAACTGGTGAGGGTCCCAGGTGTGCTGGAGGTGTGGTTTGAGAATCCCATCTTGAGAGGGGTCCTCGGCCATGTCCGCTAACCAGGAAAAACATTCCGATCGCCCTGCTCATCGATCCAAGTCATCTATATGTATATTCATTTTGACGTGGCGTGAAAACTACTATTCCACACGGAGATGCCGGACCACTGCAAACCACTGTTCGGCGACCGCTACAGAGCACACAGTGACAGTGTAGGTGACTGTGTCGACGCCCGTCCAAAAAGACGCAACTGTCAATAAATTGTCCAAAAGTGCATATTTTCGTAATGTATATATGTTATATCTTCGTAATGAAAGCCTGTACTCACAAATAACTCATGGGTGGAGTCAATGTGGACACATTAATCTTTCTGGCAAAAAGCATGAAGGTTGAGTAAAACTGAGCAGGGCTACATGCTGGAACTGTTAGTTTTGTTAAAATCTGTTAACAAGCTGCGAGGAATTTATTTTTTATAATATTTCATATATGTTTTGTTTGAGAATATTTTATTCAGTGGAAGGCTTATTTTATATATATTTCGTTTATTTGAGAATAATGTATTTAACTTATTACCAGGCAGCACTTTACAACAGTATTCTATTTTTTTGATTTTATTTTCATATTTTGTATAATGTTACCATAAATTGTTGTTTTACAAAAGTTCTGAATACACAACAAGCAAATTTATGTTTTACATTTTGTTCCCATACTGTACCGAAAATTAACCGAACCGTGACCTCAAACCCGAGGTACGTATCGAACTGTGATTTTTGTGTATCGTTACACCCCTAATAATGTACCATATTTACACCAACATACCTGAGTCAAACAGCCGTTCGCTTCCCCCCCATATTGCAGTTGGACAACCTCGCTGTTACAAGTCCCCATGTATACACAATTTGAAACCAGCTTCAACACTTCAGCCCTGGTCATGGAGGCTCACCAGCATCTTCTATTCCTTTGGACACTGAAGACACTGTGTCCTCAGATTCTGGTGAAACCCTACCACTGCACCATCAAAAGCATCCTTTCCCGTATTTGGAAAATACACCTAATTATGACTTTCAGCTTGTCCCTGTTAATTAAATTATTTGTTTGTGTTCTTTGTTCTCTGGTCAGTTGTGAAAGTGAGGGCTTGATTCACAAAGACATGTAATACTGTGAAACCGATTTGAACCCAGAAGCACAACACTGAAAGGTGCAGTAAAGTTCAATTTGCTAAAACTCAGGTAAGGCATGGGTCAAAACTAGGAAATCACTCAATTAGGCAAACAATAAGCAGGCATGGGGAATTATGAAGTCCAGGGAAGCAGGCAAAGGTCCAAACAGGCAGGTCATGCAACACAGAATACAGAATGCTGCAATCCTAGGCAAAAACACTGACAAACAAAGGCAATCTAGGGAAGGAATGAAACTAGGCTGGTAGATGTTCTGAGGGACTAATGATTAAATTAGCTGCAGTTGAGGAGATGAGTGGAAAAACTAGGTGAGAGGAATGGGGTGATTGCACGAGTGGCATGGTATGAAACAATAGGAGAGTTAACCATGAGGCATGTGACAGAAAAATAAGAAACTATAATGGTGCTCAGTAGAGCGCATAACTCTGGCAAGACCCAACAATCCCCTGTCATTCAATCAAACCTAATCCTAATCATATTTAAAACCACTTAATCAATCTGTTTTTTGTTTTTTTACTAGGATCCACAATTGCACTCTCATAGATACCAGCCACTAAGTACTGCTGGTTTTCTTCATCAAGATCTATGCTTTATTCCACAAAAGTAGCTTGACTGGTAGCAGGGTTTTTCAGCATTAACACAAAATATGATCAGGATAAAGGATTTATGATCAAACATGGTATAAATAATATTCATCAAGACATGTACTGAGCAGGATATTTTACAGTACAAATAAACATTTCAGTACTCTGTGTTGGACAGATGATGTTTTAGTATTTCTGACATTTTCATGTTATTTGACAGTAGACACAATAGGGATAACCTATTAATTGAGAATATATTGGTGACAGTCTTTACCTAAATGTGTTTATACATTATCAGCATCTTTTCTGAAGTCCCACTCAACTAATGGTTTCTGTTATCAATTTTCACTAGCACAACACATATGTCACTCACAATGATTTGGCAGATTTGCCAGGTTATATTCATAATCATTTTTGAAAGCAAAAATTTGGGCATTGTACTAAAGAAAGTAGTTTCACAGAACTGCTACTGGTCCATTTGGGAGTATAATGTAGACCTTACTTAAGGACTGATATGTCAGAAAATGACAACATGATGTACATGATGATGATGATGCCAAGTATCCAAATAGTTGCTACACACACACTGCTTCAACTAACTGATGTTTGGAGGCGGGGGTTGCTGGTCAAAATAGTTTTTCCATTCAGCCAGTCACCTTTTTTTTTGCAGCTTTTCTTTGTGTAAAATTGGTACGAGTGACTGGATTGCTCACTGTATGAATTTACACCTGGATCTGAGATATATGTGATATTAGTATTTGTTTCCAGGATGCAGATTTATGAAGGTGAAAAAATGGCCTCAGTTGATGCAGATAATAAAACACCCACACACAACAAATTGTCTTGGTCATCCTCCGAGCAGAAGGTTGTGGCTTCTGTTCAGATTGTGACTGCACAATTGTCAACTGCAGCTAGTTTACAGGTGAGTCATTTGTCAGAGTGCAAGTTACAAAGCAGGGCTCTCAGTAATTAGACCTATTTGGAGCCTGGAATGTGGGGGATTGGGGGACATATTATTTGTCTGTGTTTTCATGTGTCAGATATCCGGCTTTTAAAAAGCAAAGGTTACTGCAGTTTGAATGTATGGGCTGCTTTGTCCATTGTTCATACATGCATCACACTGTTGTTGTTTGTCAGGCAACCAGCCTCCTCACCATCTCACTCTGTCACACGGACACACACACTCGTGCACACACACCCCTCAGTCATGAACAGACACATCAGTGAATATAAGCAGGCCGTAACTTAGTGATTAGGAAGGTGTTCAAACAGAGAGAGTTAGGGGGGAACATGTCACAGTGCCATCATGGAGCCCACGCAATTCTTTAGTCTACACACACGCACACACACACACAAGCAGTATAGACAATTTGCAGTCAGAAGTCCACATGCATGCAGTAGAACTAAGTCAGCAGCAGTTTAAACTGGATGATGCAAGCTGAGTTACATTTAGTAAAAAATGTTTGCGTGCATTTGTGATTTTCATGCTTAAGATAATGCAGCTCTTAAAATTCTGTTGTCATCTCTTAAGAAATGATACAAAAGCCAATAGGGCATGATGCAAAGAGGTATAAAAAGCCATCAAAGGAAAGCCTCGCTACAGGTTGTATTTTTGTAGTGCAGAGCTAGAAAGCCACAATATCCCAAATTGAATTCTAAACTACATTTTTTCACACTGTCCATGCACAGTCAAGCTTGTGCATCTACTTCAGAGATGGGTTCTTGGGGTATTTGGGGACTTGGACTATGCTGGACGATGTATAGAGCCTTTTTTTTTTTCCCTGCCTGCTTTTTATGTTTTAAAACAAGTCCCCAGCTACTACAGTTTTTTAGGAGAATGCTGTAATGCAGTTTTGCTGCAAACCTCCAGAAATGTTTCGTGGACTATGAAACGTCCCCCAACTCCAGTGATGTTCTGTTGTTTTGAATCACCCGCTGTAGAGCCTTCTAGTCCTGGGCTGTGATGAACCATGCTAGTTTGTGATGTTTCCATTCAGGATGCTTTCTATTGCTCCTTTGTAAAAGTTGACAGTAACATGGCTCCCGAACTTAACTTTGTTAACTTTCCTTAATAAGTAGAGCCTTTTCTACGCTTTTCTTTTAGACCAGGATGTTGATGTGTGCTGACCATGATAGGTCTTCAGATGAATGGCCCTGATAAAGTTATTACATGTTTCTTTATTTGTGAAAATGTGTGTTAAACTAACTGTTTTCTCAACAGAAGTGAAGTGATAAAAACAAATTTTGCATGATGCATTCAAATTTATTTTGGGATAATTTTTAGCCATGTTGCCCTGCAGTAGTGATACTCTGTCATTTGACCAGCATTGCTGCTCCCCCTCCACTGCTATTGCATTCATCTCACATCTAAGATACACACGCACAAGCACACAGACACAGACATGGCTATCTGAAGATTAAGTGGGACTTTCCAGCGCAAGGGAAATTCCATAGGATGTTAAAAGTGAGCAGATTTCCGAGGCTCTGGCCTTGTACTTAATAAAACACGATCCATGCAGAACATTTAACAATCTCCAGCCCCACATTGTATTTATTGCTTTCCAGTCTGCTGTTTTTCCACTGCTGCAGCCTCTCGAAAAGGTTTTTTTGTGAGATGACAAAAAAAGTTTAACCTAATTCATGCCATGTGACTGGCTCTGCGATGCTTCCTGAGAATGATGGTCTTACTTGCTCTGTTACATCCATGTAGAAGGCACAGAGTCTGTCCCACTTCCTCATTTGTCCCAGTCCCGACCTGAATCTCTGTCAATCACTGAAGAAGAAATAAAATATTTGGTCGTGGACAGATTATGAGTGACAGCACTCCCTATCAAACATTGCGCTGAGCTATGATACTGTGGAGCGTAAAGAAACAATCCACTCAAACCCCCAAACATCTTTTAATAATTTATCTTTATAATCATCACAAGGAAAGAAACAAATCCTCATGTTTGAGTAGCTGGAGTCAGCAAATTGTTTCCCCACTCATGCTTGAAAAATAACTTAAAAGATTAATTGATTATTAAAATAGGTGCTTTTTTTTCTTTTGATAGACTAATTGATTGTTGGACTAATCATTGTTCAGGTTCATTAAGCTGTCTGGGCAGCATTCCAATTAGAAGTGTCAATGAGCCTCATTGTTGTTTTTTTGTATATACACATAGTAGGGCTGGGCGATATGGCCTAAAAATTGAATCTCCGATTTTTTCACACCAAACTCGATTTTTTTTCCTTCTCTAAAACAACGTCAAATGACAAAGAAATTATTAAAAGCATTGCATTTATTTTAATGTGTTTATTCTAAACAAATTTACCCTGCCATTGTAAACAGTGCACCTCTGAACTCACTTGAAGAATAAATAAATAATAAATAAAAGTGCATCCTTTTGAAAAGAATGTGTCCCTTTTTGATAAAATGCTTTTGTAAACATATATTTAACATGTCAGATTACTTGCTATTATAAAAACAGATCAGTTTCCATATTGGTTTTTGATAAAGTGTTAACATAACTTTCAGTAAATGGTTTATTTTGCAAAAGGTGACTTTTGTTATATCCCTGAAGATATGTAAACTAAATTACACATCTGCATGCATTGCATTGCATAGTAAACATCACATGTTGGTAGATGTACAGGACATGAGGTGTGTGCTTGCTGTCTTTTTAACACATTTTTGGCCAGGAAGACGAGCTGTCTACTACCTCTAGCTTGAGACATGCCCCGTTGTGGCTTTCTTGTCATACGGAACACAATGATTAAATGATTCCGCTAATGTTGGCTGCTCTTTAGCAGGTATTTGTGGGCTGCTGCACTCTTGTGCATCTCGTAGTGAACAACAAGTGTCCCACTGTGATACATGCATCTGTTTGAGATGCTGAAATAAATGGGTCGTGGTTTGTTTGAGGTTCGACGCCACAAAACCAAGCTACTAACGAGACAGTGCCTTTTTAGGAACAAACTCTTGGCTTGCTGCTATGTTGTTGTGTTTGTATCTCTGTGGAATGTAAATGTGGGGGAGCAAGGTAAACAGAAAATCGATTTTATTTTTTCTAAATCGTCCTAAACCACAAACTCGAATTCATCGATTTTAAGGATTTATCGTCCAGCCCTAATACATATATATATATATATATATATATATATATATATAG